>JAAOAY010000107.1:0-60562 GCA_013396255.1 Fusarium sp. NRRL 25303
CCCTTTGGGAACAGTCACCAACCTCCAGCTCCGCCTCCATTTCATTTCATCCTCGTCGTCTCCCCAGACACAAAACAAGGGCTGACGCTCCCCTCTCTTCTCCCCTCCTCTCTCAACTTTTCACCGTCTCGATCCTTCAGCACCGAAAGCGACACGAGCGTACCCCCCGAGTCGCCATGTCCTCCACCGCGACGGCTGCAGCCGCTGCTGCCACGGGCGCACATCCCCAGGGCGGCATCATCGAAGGCCTCAATCCGATCCATTACAATCCGAAAGACCCCATCTCGCTCTTCATCGTGCAGGCCTTCATCATCATCATCTTCTGCCGTCTGCTGCAATGGCCGCTCTCCAAGTTCGGCCAGCCGCGTGTCATCGCAGAGGTCATCGGCGGCATCGTCCTCGGTCCCTCCGTGATGATGCGCATCCCCGGCTTCAAGGAGAACATCTTCCCCACCGAGTCCATGCCCGTCCTCAGCAACGTCGCTACCATCGGTCTCCTTCTCTTCCTCTTCCTCGTCGGTCTCGAAGTCGATACGCGTATGTTCAAGTCCAATTGGCGCGTCGCTGTCAGCGTCGGATTGGCTAGTATGATGCTGCCCTTTGGTCTTGGTGTTGCTGTTGCTTGGGGTTTGTATGAGGAATACGGTGATGAGGGGACCATGAAGGATATGGAGTTTGGCACTTTTGCTCTTTTCATCGGAACTGCGCTCGCCATTACCGCTTTCCCAGTCCTTTGTCGTATTCTTTCTGAGCTTCAACTCCTCTCAACTTCGGTCGGTGTCACTGTCCTTGCTGCGGGTATTGGCAACGACGTTGTTGGCTGGGTTCTTCTCGCCCTGAGTGTCGCTCTCGTCAATAACGCCAATGGCCTCACAGCGCTCTATGTCTTTTTGACTGCAGCAGCTTGGGTACTCTTCCTGGTGTATGCTGTTCGACCAGTCTTTCTTTGGGTTCTTCGCCGCACCGACAGTATTCAGAATGGCCCATCCCAGGGCATCACTACCTTGACTCTTCTTCTCGTCTTGGCTTCGTCCTGGTTCACCGGTAAGACAGCCGTTCTCATTTGTTAGCTGCCATATCTAACATACTGTAGCCGCCATTGGTGTTCACGCCATTTTCGGCGCTTTTCTCATAGGTCTCATCTGTCCGCACGACGGTGGTTTTGCCATCAAATTGACCGAAAAGATTGAAGATCTCGTCGGTTCTATACTTCTGCCGCTTTATTTTGCCCTCTCTGGTCTCAATACCGATCTTGGTCTGCTCAACGATGGCACTACCTGGGGATATGTCATTGCCATCATTGCATGCGCTTTCTTTGGCAAAATCATCGCCGGTACACTGGCCGCACGTCTCACCAAATGTCTCTGGCGAGAGAGCTTGACTATCGGTGCCTTGATGAGTTGCAAAGGTCTTGTAGAGCTCATCGTGCTGGTAAGTTACTCGTCGCTGGAGCAGCACGGCGCTAACAATTCTAGAACATTGGTCTTCAAGCGGGCATTCTCTCCAGCCGAACGTTTACCATGTTCGTCGTCATGGCAGTCGTAAGTATTCTCCTCTTTGCTCATCCGAGTCACCGCTGATTGAGCCAGGTTACCACCGTGACAACCTCCCCGCTGACTCGATGGCTCTACCCCGTCTGGTATCGCCAGAAAGTCGAGAAGTGGCGCCGCGGAGAGATCGACTGGGACGGAAACCCTCTACAAACTGAGGCTCAAACTTCTGAGCACAAGATGGAAGAGGCTCTCGACAAGTCTCAAACTCACCGCCTCATTCTTCATCTCCGCCTCGATGCCCTGCCCGGACTTTTCAACCTCGTGTCGCTTCTTGGAGGGTCTCGAAAGCCTACCCATGCTCTTCCAGACTCAAGCATCGAGAACGCCGACTCCACTTCTGAGGACAAGGCCCAGCCAATTCCCAATCGCCCTCTTGAAGTTCGTGGCGTGCGTCTCATGGAGTTGACGGACCGTACATCCTCAGTCATGCAGTCTGCCGAGCTTGACGAATTTGCTTCCCGTGATGCCGTATTCTCCGCTTTCCAGACCTTCTCTCGTCTCAACGGTGTAGCTGTTGCTGGCCAGGTCTCCATCATTCCTACCAACGCTTACGCAGAGACCATTGTCAAGTATGCCGAGGAAGCCAGATCCGACTTCATGCTCATTCCCTGGAGTACCTACGGAGGTTTGGCAGAGGAGAGCTCTGGTGCTGCTGCTTTGACCGAGACTGGTAACCCCAACGACCGATTTTTTAGCCGCACGTACATCGATTACGTTGCTGCCGCTGTTCAACGCTCAACTTGCACAACCGGTATCTTTATCAATCGCAATCCTCACAGCGATTCTTTGTCCAAGAAGCCAACTCTTACCCGAACCCGCACCGGTCTTTCAGTTCACAGCGCTCACGATGGCGCTATCATCCAGAGGCCTGTTGACCAGCGCCAGAGTATTTTCGTGCCCTTCATCGGCGGCAAAGACGACCGCGCCGCTCTCCTCTTCGCCCTTCAGCTCGCTCACAACCCCCATGTCTCAATCCACGTCATCCATCTGCACTTCAACGAAGACGAACACGATGCTCACGACGGCAAGAATATCGAGAGTGTCCCCTCCGCAAGCGACTTGGATCTCCTCAACACCGCCAAGAGCAACGCCTCCGGCAAGCTCGAGGGCCGAGTAACCTTTGTCGAGATCTCTGTTGACTCAGTCCGCAACCTTCCAGACCTCGCTGTCGCTCACGCTCGCGAGACCGTTGGCAAGTCTCGTCTGAGCGTTGGCGATTTGATCGTCGTTGGTCGTGCGCACACGCTCTTTGACGAAGTTCTTGCTGAGGACTTTGGTGTTGAGAGGGACTTTCAGCGCACGGTTGGTGTGCTGGGTGATAGGTTTGCTAGAGCTGGAATTGATGCTGGGTTATTGGTCATTGATGATAAACAGGGCAAGGTCTAGGTTTTGGATAGACACTAGGATCTTGATCGTTTCAATTGGCATTTGAGATTGGATCTTGGATGGATTATGTACGTTGGATTTGTCATTGAGATATACCATGTATGACGGTGTTGGATACGATTTACGAATACATACTTTTGAACTCCATAAGTTGCTGTTTGAGTATGCCGTGTGAAGTTTTGTATGGGTTGATCCTTGTGGACAAAACTTAGGATCTTTAGGACAGGTGACATGAAGACTTTGATGAGTTTAGTATAATTTAGTATACATTTACTAAAACCTGGGTAGATTTTGTATAACCTAGGTAAACTGTATAAAACCCAGATAAATCTAGTATGTCTTAATCTAAGTTTAGCGAACCTTGGACTAGAAGTTTTTGGCCTTCAGGAAATCTCATCCCCCTTTCGCTTCTGACCTCCAGAAGCTGACAGAACACTCAGGACCAAAGCCCCAGTCTCCACAGCCTTTTCCGCCTTCTCAGCTGATTGAGCTACCTCACTTTGCAAGGTGTTCATGTCTTTCTCCCCCTTGAGGACCTTGGCTTCCATACTGGTGAGTGTCGCCCGGATTGCTTCGACTTCTTTCTTGACGATGTCGGTCTGTGCGGCTTTGAGCTGTCGGATATCTTCTCGGAGGGTTTCCATGTCGTTTTTGGTCTTCGCTTGGAGTGCTCTGGACTCGCCGAGTTTAACCTCGAGATTGACGACCTTCTTTTTTGCCTCTTCGAGTTCGCGGGCCATCGAGGCATGACTGGCCTCCAATTCGTGCACTCTAGTGCTGTTTCCAAGCCCGTCTAGATCATCTGGAAGGTGTCCTTTGATAGCAGCGCTGAGCCCATTGACTGTTGAGTCGTTGATCGTTTTCTTGATCGCTTTTGCTCGCTCCTCGACGGAAGCTTCCTTGGGTGTGGCGGGCTTGGTAGGATTGCTGTAGAATAACTCCATCTGAGCTTCGACGGGAATAAATTTGGGATACATGAGAGCTGCGGTCGGAAACTCTACGCCCCAGAGATCTGACATATCTTTGCGAATGGATTCGAGGAGCGGATGTCCAGGGCCAAGCCAGACAGCCATGAAGAACCAGTCTGGGTAGTGAAGCTGCTTTTTAAAACCCTTCGTTCCCGTCAGTTTCTTGAATGGCTTCCGGTCGATCACTTTGACTGTGTTGATAGAGTCACTGGTCAAAGTGTCTTTCCACGCCTGCTTAAGGGCCTGCTTGAGCTTTGCGGCAAGGTCAAGTGCCATTGTCTTCTCAACCTCGCTGAATGCAGCGACTATGCTGTCAGACAAGTGCCCGGGATGTTGCAACGCATATAAGTCCGGCATGTCACTCCGATGCATCTGGATTTTCGACGCGGCATTTGGGAGTCGCAGGAAGTATCTTTCCTGGAACACGTTAGAGTCGAGGGCGCAAAGCGGATGGTATGTGAGTACCTGGGCTCTGTCCGAGCCATCGTGAGGCCGGAAGCGAAGCCCCCGAGTCGAAACGGAGGGTCGACGCGCCCGTTGGAGGGTGTTGTAGGCATCGGCACATCCTTTTCTTTCGCGGAGGAGTTGTTACTGAGACAGTATAAAGGCATCCTGAGATGATGCGTGAGTGGTAGGTATGCGATGTCAAATATATATGTTTTGTTGTTGGTTGTTGGTTGTTGGTTGTTTGTGGAGTTGAGGATGCAAAACGCGCTGGCTGAAATCAGTTTGTGCAAAGATGAAGATCCACAGATACATTAGACGAAAAGGTGAAGTCCGAGTCATCTCCCACCAGCGCACCGCTAACGCCTCAATATCTCCCCTATTTAAAAAGCCATCTGCGCTTCTGATTCAGTAACATCAAACCCAAACTTAACACCTCCGAGATCCTCCTATTTATATCACACTTACTTCTCTACTTCTGTTTCTTACAACTCCATCACGTTCAAAACACTTCACTTTCAAACTTCTCGTCACCTCGCTTCACTTCACTTCTTCAACATCCTTACCAAACACAATGTCCTCCCAAAGCTCTAGCAGCTCCTCAAGCGATCCCTCTAACGAAAGGCCCTCCGAACTGAAGAAGCTCCATTTCGTCGCTACATTCGAACACCAAAAGCTGCTTGAAGACATCAGCAACAGCGCCTACGACCTTGGCGTCAAAGCCGGTCGAGGACAACCCAACCTCCATCCCGATGACGAAACCCAAGCCCTTATCCTCAGCCTGACCGACCGCAACGACGAGCTGGAGAAGCAGTTCAAGGACCAAGCGACCGATTTTCTTCTCGATCTTGCCAAGGAAGTCCGTAAGTACAATAGTCCTACTACATATCGTAAAGATCTAATCACAGGATCAGGAAACAGCGTCACCGAAGCCCACCACGCCGTGGGTGCTACGACTCATGTTGAGAGTCTCAAGCCGAACGACTATCGAATTCTACGGGAGTCATGCAGTCAGCTCGCGAAGCTGGAGGATAAGTGCAAGGAGCGTGTTGAAGAGATCTCACGCGGTGCAATGAAGAGACCTGGAAGCGCATTGCAGCGTAAGGGCGGCAACAAGCGCCCGTTTAGGGGCTAGTTACGGGAGCGTCGGTGTAATGGGGGCCCTGGGGGGTAGGAGAACATCAGACCTTGATATGGGGTATTGGACTAAACTCATCACAAGGCATCCTAAACTTAGGCTCAGTCACCTAAGTCTTTATGTAATGTAGCATTGAGGTCCTAAGTAGTATTTCCTCACCTGGAGGGGTTGATACGAGGTTGGGCATGGGTATGGGCAGGCGAATACTCTTGCAGTGGGTATGGGATACGGATGAGATTAGATAACTACACCCAAAAGACTCTCAGCCTCGAAGACTTTTACATTCTCTTTGAAGTCCTCAGTTTCTAGCAATTTCATGGTGAAAGTGTGTTCAGCATCTAATGACTCAAGCAGCTCCTGACTTAGTGGTTCACTTAGTCTGACTCTGATGCTGCAGCTGGGTCGACAGTGTATTATTTCCGTACTCCTTTGCCCTTATTCAAGCCATTCTGACCCAGCACCTGTCAACAGTGGCACGTCCACTTCTTCATATGCATTCACAAATGTACCTAGAGCATCATCGCTTGTCAACCCTCCTCTGATTCTTCCTTCTAGCCTTTCCCAATCTCCTCAAAACTCTTCAAAGATCATCCGAACCTACCTGAGCTCTTCAAAATTCCAAAACCCCTCCATTTCACCTTCACAAAAGCTCATCATCATGACTCGCAACACCAAACTCAGGCGCAAGCCTCTTCCCTCCTCCCCTCCCAAGCCCTCATCTCCCGTCTCCGAGTCCCTCCCCTCTTCCTCACCTCCCAAAGCTCGATCTGTCAACGCAATCCGCAGCTCCTCCAAGAACTGTCCTGTCTGCAAAGCCATTCTCGTCAACCGCAACGGCAGCCTCGCACGTCACGTTGAACGCCACGCAAAACTTGCCAAAATCGAGGTCCGAACCCTTCTCCTCTCCTCTCCTCTCCTCCCTGTTCTAACTTTTCACCAGGCTATGAATATCGACCTCAACCTTCCCCCAATGGAAGCTCCTGACTTTGACGTAAAGCTCGCTCAGAATATGTGGCAGTCTGTTCCTGCGAGACGTCGCGCCACCGGCGGAGTCTTTCTTGACGGCCCACTAGCTGGAAAAGGCTTCTTTGAGGGTATGCCGAATGTTTTTCTCCCGAATGGACGGGTCAAGCCGAAGTTGGCGTGGATCAAGAAGGATCTTGAGTCGCGGGTTGGACGTGGTCCGTTGAGGGCTCTCAAGAACGCCAACGCCAACGCTGGATCTCTCCTGGACAGTGAGGATTACATGGGGATCTAGCGGGATATTCAATGGCCTCTCATGTATGGGATGGGCAGTGAAGAAAGGCAGAAAGGCAGAACGATGTTGGCTACGAGGGCAAACAGGTACAATCGTGTTTCCGTGTTGTTCCCGGATTTCAAGCTGCGTTTCATATTCGCATTTCGGCTGCCTACATCTTCAACAAACCTTGTATCTTCAAAAGCTGCCTCAATTTGCAGCAATTCAGCAGCTGAGCCAGGTCAAAAAACTCCAATTTTCTCATCAAATGCATAACAGCCCTTTCATAGCACTACGAGACTTGAAAACAGGGAAACATGAAAAGTAAAGGGACGAAGGAGCTGGCGAGATTTTGACGTGTAGATTGTATCATCCTCACAGCCAGTACTATGCTTCATACTATCGTTACAACGACATGTCTTGTATAAAAATGAACGTTGCGTTGCGATTGAGCTTGGTCTCTGTTTCGAAGTGAGTGCTGTTGACGAAATATGAAACCCGCTATGTGCATATCTGTCTTATCTGTTATCTGTTATCTGTTATCTGTTATCTGTTATCTGTTATCTGTTATCTGTTATCGTAACCTCATCGACTCCATTTAGTAACTGTCTTCGGAGAGCAACAAGAGATCAGAGCTCAACATAAAATATGAAAGTAAACTCATTGGAGTATATCCTCAATTTCTCCTCAATTGGTTTTAAATTTCCCAAGTCTCTTTATTATTTATGATAGAGGTCCTGCAGTTTCATTCCTCTCCTAGCTGTTTATGGCTTGTAAAGCACCAACTCTACTCAAAACACGGCAACATGGAGGATTTCCGGTGTCTGTATCAATGCTTGTTGGGTTGGAGGGTCTGCCAAGTCACAAGCCTTGTATACATGGATTGAATGGTGGAACTAAATACAAGGAAATTTCGACATCGTGTACATTAACATGGAGGTACAACAAAGGCTCAATTGAATCAGGCCTGTTACCAGCACAAGTTTTCTCAAATGCAAACACGATCTACAAAAACAGTTCAGAGACAAAACAGATTTTTTCACGTCAAACACTCAAAAGGTAAAGTCATGTAATATGTATTGACATTGCTCAAACAGGTAATCTAATCATAGACTATGGTGGTATCTCAACAACTAAATTTATAGCAACTTTTACAAGTGGGAGGTAGTCACATCTTCTCAATGTCCCTTGGAGCAGCAGGCGCCTCATGCTCCTCTGCAATCTTGTTCTCCAGGGCGTTGGGCTGGTAGGTACCCTTGAACTCAGACGCCTTGAGCATGTTCCACTTGTCCTCTTCAGCGTCGAGATGCCTGAAGTTGAACCAGAAGGCAGTACCACCAACGAAAGCGATGACGGCAACGACAACGTAGTTCCAGACGAGGAGAGGGTCGCCGGAGAGAGGAGTGAAGGCCTGGCCGATAGCGGAGGCGAAGGCGGACATGAAGAGGTTGACAGACATGACGAGAGACTTCATGTTGTCGGGGGCCTTGGAGTAGGCGTACTCGTAAGAAGTTACGTTGGTGAAGATCTCACCGAGGCCGATGAGGATGTAAGGCAGACACTGAGCCCAGACGTTGATGTCGGCTGGTTCACAACCATCACCATTGGCATACTTACCGCAGGGGCTCTTTTCATAAATAAAATGCTGCATCACAGCAGACGCAACCATGGCGAGAGCAGAGATGATGAAACCGACTGTCATACGCTTGATGGGGGTGAAGGAGACACCCAGCTTGCGGAGACCAGGGTAAAGAAGGTGATCAATGAGGGGAACCATGATGACAATAGAAATGGGGTTCAAGTTCTGAATGACATCATTGGGAACACCGTTGAGTTGCATGGTGGAGGCCTGAGTGGTGAGGTTACCAGTCATCTGGTTGTAGGCCAGATGGAAGACAGGCAGGTAAAGGAAGACCTTGCAGGCCATCAAACCACGACGGACCTCATCGACCCAGGCATCATCATAAGTCATCCAAGCAGGGCGCTGGTCAACAGGAATCTGAGAGGGCTTGGCATGCTCCCAGTTGAAGCTGAAGAAAGAGCTGCGCTTGCGGACGTAGAAGAACATGCGCAAGAACTTTGAGAGGACGGAACCAGTGGCGGGCTTAAGCTTGTACTTCTTCTTGTTGAGAGCGAGGACGATGGGGGCGACGAGGAAGAAGATGGTGGGGATGAAGAAGGCGAGCCAGAAAGAGTGATACTTCTCAACGTAGACCATGGCAATCTGACCGCAGACGGAGCCGATGTTGATGGCCAGGTAGAAGTAGAGGAAGACACGGGTGTTTGTCACGGCAGGATCGACAATGACACGCTCGCCATTGCGGACTTCAACGCGCATCTTTGTGTCCTCATTCTGGTCAGCGAGGAGAGGAGAGACGTTGGCCTTGAAGAAACCGGTGCCGACACAGAGAACAAGGAGGCCGATGATGAAAGCACCGAAAGCGGGATCCTTGCGGACGATGACAGTGGGGGAAGAAGCAGCGACGAGGATGACGTGGGCGCATGTAGAGATGGCGATGGCGATGTGAAGAGTGAGGAAACGACCGAGCTTGGCATCTGCAATCCAGGCACTTTGAGAAACGTTAGCAAAAGACAGACAACGATGAGAGTAAGGCGAACTCACCCAACAAGAGGCATGAGATAGGCAAAGAACTGGTTGAACAGAGAAATACCCTGCGCAGCCTTGGGTCCCATACCAAGCGCACCAGCCTGAGCATTCTTAGCATTAGGATCGAGGGGCGCGCCAGTGACGGAGCCATCAGGCAGCGGCTGCCCGACAAAGTTTGTGTACAGGACCGCAGAGCCGTAGTAAGAGAAGCGCTCGCAGGCCTCTACGAAGGCAATGGTGTACATGGCCCACTTGATCTTTCCCGAGACACGGCGCAGCGTCTGCAGCTCCTCTTCCGTGGGGAGCTCATCGTCCGAGTCCGAGACGGAGCGCTGGCGCGTGACGTCGATGGAGCCCTTGCCGGCGATCTGGGGGATGCCGTGCGTCTCTGGGTCGGCGAGACCAGAGCGGGCGATGGCGTCTGTGTCGAGGTGACCTGCGGTGGTCATTTTGACGATCTTTCTGTCAAAAGAAATGAGAGAGAGAAGGGTTGAGAGGGATGAGAGAAAGCTTGGGTCTGAGGCGGGGATGTGAAGGATAATTATACATGAGACGATTTATCTACGGGGTAACGAGCAATCACTCCATTATGGGTCCCCTTGATTGCCACCTTCTCAAAAGCGAACAAGTTGACGATCCCAGCTTGATACAGAAAACCCCAGAGTCGCAGGTCAAAGTAACCTTACAGAACAGAGTTGTTTAGTGGAGAACGACCTTATCTGCCCGCGGGACCAATCAGGGCATGATGTTTTTGACGACAAAAGTTCCTGCAAGGAGGTTAGGCCACATGCGGGGATTGGCCCGAGCACTAGTTTGTACGGGATCGGTCCTTTTGCCATGATACCCAACGGGGAAGGTCGACATTCTCGTAACGTCGGCCGAACAAAGTGGAGGTATTGTCTTCTGCATTTTGTTCTCGAACATTTCAAATGGTAGTACCGTATCGGTTTGACCCAGAGAAGTGGTTTGCCATCAGGGAAGAACCTGGTAAAGAATGTCTAGAATTGCAACGGTGACATTAAACAATGCAAATAATTCTTTAAATGCGGTATGAGTTTTGAAGAACCTCGGCTTGGACTTCGGAGCTGGGCGTCTTCCGGCTCCGAATATTACATCTTGGCTGCGATTGGGCCAAGCCACCAGCTGCCGACATTGAGGCGTGGCGTGGCGTCTTCAGCTGCCAATACGCCAAGAGCGCTGAAGCCAATTCGCCCGCATTGGCATTGTAATTGGATGTTGGTAATTGCCATGCGACAAGATCAACTCCGCCTCTCCGTTTTGCAAAGGGATTGAGCGTTGAGTGGTGCCTTGAACGTGTCATAGGGGTCTTGGCGGTGACATTTGGAGGGGCAAGTCGCGTGCTTGTTCATTACTCTCATTTCTTCGCGATCAAGTTGAATCGAGACATGCGCGTAATTTACATATCTCATAAGCTCATGTAACCGTAACCTTCCTAAAGCGGTTAAACTGGTTACAGCTTCGGGAATAGTATGTCTACTATTCCCGCTCGAGCTAAACGAATTTTCACTGCCGCCGGTCAAGTTCAAATGAAGAAAGATAGTGGCAATCTGTCAATTAAATGTTGAATGATGCGATAGCATGCAGTGCACGATGCTACCTTGCTCAAGAAACTGCATGCACAGATATCGCCTGTCAACGTCCCCAGTCCCCACTGAATTAACATTAACATTTTAAACATCAGACGCACGCGTCCATGCCAAAACCTCGTAAAACGGATCTCGTTACCTCACAGATTCAACACTCAGCTTCCCCTTTTGGCCCTTCTCCAGATAAGCTTGCAAACAAGGTTCTTTTTTCGCGGGGGAACTCTATTTATTATGTAAGAGTCGACCACCACGGAATCTGACATTACCCAACTGTCCCTTTACTAATATTCTTTCGTCTGCTTCGCGCGTTTAATCAACCTGCCAAGAAAAGACCTACACGCGCGTGGCGTCGGAACTTTTGACGCTGCTCAGCGGCCCCACGGCCTTTTGGAACCCGCCAAGACTGTAGAACCTCACCCCCTGCAGTTTAAAGTCGCAGACCCGGCCAGAAGTTCCCAGTGCAGAGGACCCTTTGCTTAGCGCCTCGGGCTCCCTTTTTTCGTTTCCCCACTTCAGTTTTCCCCAATGGCGTTTCTCCAATTTATCAAGTAATGAAAACGTTTTCCCCCAGATTCTTTTTTGGGGTTTGGGCCATGGTGCAAGATACAGTTGAGATATCGTGCTTTACACCTTGTTCTTATCTCGTAATTGAGATGTAAAATGCGGGCGGCTTACTTGCTCTCGAGGTCAGTGCAGAGCCGCATGTCGTGTCTTTTTGACAGGCTGGGCCAAGACGGGTCCGATAAGCCATTTTCTCGGCGCCGAGTGATAATTCTCCGCTGAATCGCACGCAATGTCACTTGGCGTTCGGGTTTCGGATTTAAATTTCATGATGCATTTCTTGGCCATCATCTTGGCGCTATCAATCGCGAGTGCTACTGAATAGGCAGGTCTGTCGCAACTTTAGACCTGTCTTATGATCTAGACGGAATCCTCATTACACATGTCAGCATCACTCATCCCCGCCGCGTGTCTCCATTCAGGAACTGTTCAACCCCTGGTCCACGTTTATCCCAAACGGTGGAATGACCCGCTCGAGGCCCTGTAACGGGCCTGCAACGGTCGGCCGCGATTTGCCCGGACTGAGCGCGTGATAAGCGGGCTCTAGAATGGGAGATCGACGACGTATGCCTTATCGCGGATGTCAGGTTGCATTTCCTAGCCCTACCGCATCCTCTGATTCTGGCCATCACCGAGCTTTACTGTTCTTGATCTGGTTCTGGAGATCTGGATTAGCCTATTGCAGCTTGCCACTTATCTGTTACATCGCCCTATCGCGATCGGTGCATGTTGACGGATTTGATGGGTGCGTCTGGATCTGCAGGGAGGAGAATCCTGCAAGCACGGAATCCCGATGCTTTATCGTGGAATACACGACGACTGGCCTCATGAGTTGAGTCCCAATGGGCATGTCGGTATTTCCAATGAAGAAGAGTTAAGTATTCACTGTATTTGTGTATATGAATGCCTTCGATACTCTCTTAGTCGTGTCGCTACCTCGTTATGATAATAGAAATTTTGTCTAGGTCAAATCTGAGTAAGCCCTTCGGCTTTCGTGTCGTTGAACGTTGTCTATACTACGGATGATGGGGTAAGGTTGCTGACGGATGAAGGAGCTTTCACTGGTGCGTCTAAACCCCGTAGCTTATAGATAGTCTTAACCCCCACGTGATAGCAGGTAGATTGCCAACTCTGGACGGTTTCCCCAGAAAGACTAACTGTTCTAAAATTAGGATATGCACTTTACGGTCGTTCGCCGAGATATCGAACTGGCTTCCCAATACATCTCAATGACGGCCCTGGGAATAACTCTAGCGTTGATGGCCGATTAATGCCGGGATCCAGGATATGATATTCGAGGAATTCTGCTGCCAATGAACAGAATAAGCAGCGAGAACCCTCCCGTGGAAAGTTCAAGCTACTTGTAGACTTAAAACTGAAGGTAGCATCATCTCATCGAGTTATGATCTAGGGCTGATTCAATCCAACGAGCGCATACTGCTTCCGCGACACTAGGGGCATGCTAAGCCTCAAGAGGCTGGGTTCAACGTTGCGGCAGTACTGAACGACCAAGTTATTCGGATCAATGGCTACAGTCATTTCTCCGATAGCTTTATGCATGGCAGGTATCATGCTGAGATTAATCGTCGACACCTTTATCCCAGTAGAGCTTGAATGGCGCAGGAGAGAACCGGGCTCATAACCTATTGTGACTGGGCCAAAATCGAGGGCACCCTAAGGGTCACTCACAGTAGCTATATAGGTCCCTTCAACAAGGGTCTTCCGTGAACCTGTAAGCGGGTTGACCATATAGAGCATAGTGCTGTCGGCAATAGTGCGGTCTTTGCGCGCTTCTGCGGAATACGGCCCGTCCTAATGCCGAGTCGGCTTCAACTTCGTAGAGCAAGTAGCGAGAACAACTCGACTTTGACATCTTCGCGTCATCGTCATACACGACAACATTTATATAAATCCCCCCAGAATGCACACCTCAAATTAATTAAACTCACGATCAAATTCCAGGGTCGGTACCCACTTGTAGAGCTCTGACGCGGGCGTAGCGTGGAGCATCTCACCCAAGGTTTCTATTGTCGCTAACGCCACATTCGTCTCGACCCAGACAATAACGGAATGTAGACCGTTTTCGTCACACCCGAGAACGAAGATCAATTAAATGGGCATCATAGAGATCCAAATTTCACTGGAAGGTAAAATTTGACAAGTGCAGATTAGAGCGTCGTCGAGAGCGCTTTTACACGTGGAGCCAAGTCCCCTATAGCTCCGATGAAGATATACAGATCTCAGATCAGATCATCTTGACAAGCGCCCGCAATGTACCCTCCATAAAGCTATTGTAAGATCTGAATGATGCTTATTCCAATTCTCTCGACGAAATAGCGCCATATGAGCAAACTGGCTGATATCTACCCAATCGCATCCCCTTACACCAAGCCACGTCAACAAAATAGGGTTAACGCCGTACGAGGAACCATGAGAAATATCGCTTGTGCCGATACCAGGATTGCTATTCCGACTTCCTGGGTCTGCTTGGAATGCTGAGTGTCTGTATCAATAGCATTGGCATTTCGCCATCTCCAGTCTAGGATAGCCGCTCTGGGAATGAGTCTATACGCTGTGTTTGTATTGATTCTGCGTGGCTTGGAAAAAAATCTGTTGGTTCTGCCTCTTCTGTTCATCGCGAAAATCATCTCGGTGGTCACTTTTCTCCCGCTTCTTCGCTGACTGGACTGAACTGTCAGGTTTATAAGTCACAGCGCATTTTCCTGGAGATACTCATCATGGCGATCAAAGGGGAAGGGCCCTGGGTCATCGGGGCGATGTGGGCTTTGACAGCGGTTGCGCTTGTCTTTGTCGTGCTTAGGGCGTATACGAGAATCTTTATCGTCAAGTCGTTCGGCATCGACGACCATGTCTATAACCTAGCATGGGTAAGCTGCGACATAATAACGAACTGAAATTCGCTGACGTGTTGTAGATATTCCTCCTCCTCGACACCGTCTTCACCACCGTCGCAGTCGACTACGGCGTCGGCCAAGATATGGACGATGTCATCCAGAACAATCCCTCCGACCTAGCCCCCGCGCTCATCTTCGAAGCCGTCAGCCAAAGCTTCGCGATAGTAGGAATGAGTTTGGCGAAATGGTCTCTTGGCTTGTTTCTGCTTCGCCTTGTGAAGCAGCAATGGCATAAGGTGGCTATTTGGATATCCATGGCTAGTTTAATGTGCGCTTCTATCACTGTCTGTTTTGTGTACTGGCTGCAGTGCACTCCGCCAAATTATCTTTGGGATAGGACTATACCTGGTGGGCGATGTACGGTGGATACGGCTCCTGCGTCTATGTTGCTCTGCAGTAAGTTCTTCCTGCGAGCGCGCTGAGTATAGAGCTAATGGAAGCAGTTCTTTGTGTTGTGGTTGACTTTTTTCTTGCTGGCTTCCCCTGGTTGTTTATCTGGGGTTTGCAGATGAAGACGAAAGAGAAGATTGTGATTCTCAGCAGTCTCAGTCTCGGCGTCATGTATGGACATCTCCAATCATGTTTCTCCAAGTCTGGCTAACGATATTCTAGTGCCGGAGCATTTGGCATCAAAAGAACTCTCGAAGTGCCAAAGCTCAAGAGTCCGAATCACACTAGTACGTTTGCCTCAACCCACACGAATCAGCACTAACATCCATCAGAGGACCCTGTCGGCCTGATCGTCTGGTCCGCCGCCGAGATAACTGTAACAATGATCTGCATTGGCATCCCCGTCTGCAGACCTTTTTACAAGAAGTATTGCAGCAAATGGAGCTCTCGGGGCAGCAGCAAATATCGGGAGCAGAACTCTGGCGCATCATTTCCTCTACAGACCATTGGTGGAAGTACAAAATATCCAGCCCAGGTACATAAGAAGGACAGCACGTCTGAAGCCTCCGTTCAAGAGTATGAGCGGGGGGGCGTCGGAAGTTCATATAACAAGAACAAGGTGTTTGCGAGAGGGGCAGAGAGGGGATACGGTGATAATCAGAGTGAGGAGGAGATTCTGGGGCCTGATTTTCGGAGGAGTCAACGGCAGGACATAGAGGGACAATATTACTAATATTTATAGTTTATTACATACAGAGTAAAGAAACAAAAGAAAGGAAAGGCATATATGAATGAGTATAACAAATGATAGTATTTAATTAAAACATGAGTTGGCAGAAGGACGTATTAAAAACTGCAAAAAGAAACTCCGGTACAGGGAATCGAACCCTGGGCTCCGCGGTACTGATCCCTCAGAATATGAGAGCGCGAAATGTTAGCCACTACACCATACCGGATGTTGTTAGAGTTTCATCTTTTTATTGGCAAATATGAATGGCGCAGTGTGTACAGCTTGCTGGTTAGCACCAAACCCAGGACAGATTCACTCTCTGCGAGGCCTGATGACATTGACTTCACGTTACAATTATGGACAACCATGGTAATTTTTTGACCGCGTTTGGCAGCGCCAAGTGTCTTGCATCGCCGTGTCTTCATTTAAGACAATTGGTAGTCAACTTCAATTGCGCGATGCTTGAATCTACGGGAACGAAGACTGTTGCCGACCATATGACTATTGGTTGTCATGCCTAAACGAGCTTATTCTTGACCTTGTCTCGGTTTGCATGCCAACAAGGCGGTATCACAACACAAATTATTTATTAGGGTGACATCCAGTACAAATCATTTCAGAGAAGGTAGAGGTTAATTCTTTCAAGCATCGCAAGTCTGGATAAATACGTGGCTGGTTCAATTGATCCTTAGATGCGTATCTGTAGGGTACGCGACGTCATTCGTTAGCATCTACGCAAGCGTTTTCAATCAGGCAAGGTGCATGGAGTGGATAGTCAATGGAAATAAATCCGCTGCGGCCCGTGATCCTGGGGAAATCTAAAAGTTCATTAGTTTTCATTGTATGACTCGAATTGTTTTGAAGGGAGGACTCATTCCAGCGCTATCGTAAATGTCAGCCTGAAACTGCGCTGCCTGTTTCACTGCGCCGCTGATCACGATCTTCACCCTTCGATTAAAATGCCCCGATCAAAACACATTGGATCAACCCGGGACAGTTAATAGTGAATTCCCCGTAAAAGTCATGCGATAAAAGTTTTCCACGAGAATTAAAATCGTAATTGCCCGAGAAATATTCGAGATATTGAGTAAAAAGGAATGAAATCAGGGACAGAAAAAAGAAAACCCCGGCTTCAAGGCTCGTGTCAGCACTGCCCTCAGGTCAATGCTGAAAAATCTCATTTCCCAGCACACTCATTCCAACAATCGAGATCCTTTCGTCTCCCCGAGAAGTAGGTGCGAGCCTTGCTTTCTCGAGTCAACAAAACGAATTGTCAAGGATATCGCTGTCAATTCGATTCGCCCAAGAAACCGCATTCCAAGGAAGACAAAATCCCCCCTTGGGCATTGAAACCCAACGCGCGGAAGCCATGGCAATTCACTGGGATACCCTGAGATTTTAAGATTGGCAGGTCAGGTACACAGACCATCCCATTGGCAGAATCCTTGGAACCCCCTGTAGCTATGGCCAAGTTGGGCACTGTTTGGGTTGTGCCGTAGACGCAGGGACCAAAGGGCACGAAAAAAAAACACGACAGCCAATTCATATTATATCTAGGGGACTGCGCAGGCAGAGAATGGAAGGGGTTCTTGTTGTATCTCATACCTTTTGAACACGCAGCGGGCGAAGTCTCTAGTCGCTTTTGTGAGAGAAAGCAACCTGTGCAGACCATGGCGCAAAGACTAAGCTTCGCCCAGCTTGAACAAGCTGCACTTCACATCATCCGTCTCATCGCCGACATTCCCGGCCTGGACAACACCAGACTCGCCGTCATTGGCGATCTGGCTGTCGCAAAGTATCTCTCGCGCCAGAACCGCATAGCAGTATGTCTCCCCTCAAATGCGACCACTGTTGTATACCATCTAACACTGAACGTTGTAGAGCATCGACCTGGTCATCAGCAAATCCTCCTCTCCCGGCCGCGTCAAGAAGGAAATCGTCGGCCACCCGATCAGCCCCCTCGTCGAAAAGTCCGGCACCGTTCTGTACCGCCACACGAGCGGCTGGGAGGTCGAGGTCAAGCTCATTCCCGACTGGCTGAGCCCATACCTCCCCGAGTCAGCGAAGCGCGTCCGCGACGTCACCAACGAAGCGACCCTGCCCTACACGTCGCTCGAGGACCTCATCATCTTTAAGATGGATGCCTGCGGCCTGCACGAGAACGACAACAGCAAGCGACGCGACGCCTGCGATGCAGCCGCCCTGCTGGAGCTGGCCTCTGAGCACGGTGCCCTACGCCTCGACGAGGACAAGACCGAGCGTGCGGAGGAAGCGCTGGGCGATATGGTTGAGTTCTCTGATGAGAAGGACAAGGGCTGGTGGCAGCGCTGTCTGGGCATGGTGAACGATAAGCCTCGCACGCCGCAGGAGATCCTCTCCGACATCGCCGAGCGTCCCCAGACAGCATCATCGCGCTCGTCCATCCACTCCTCCATCTCGCGCGCTTCATCCTACGCCAGCACGACATCCACACACTCATCCACGTCCTCCATCTCCTCGACCGCTACATGCGACGACAAGTGTCCCAAGTCACCAGCCGAGAAGAACGGACGCCCTCGCAAGATGAGCGTCACCAAGAAGACATCGCGTCACAAGCGACACACATCCATTGGCGCGTCTACGTCCGTCAGCGCTCTCGACGCGCACATGCACCGTCTTGAGCTCGATCGCCCTGCGTCGCCGGGCATTGCTCTCACAAACCGTCTCTAATTTTCTTTCTGTTTGTCACAATTGTTTGGAGTTTTGACCTGTAAGCTTGACTACTTGTACATCATAGGATACCCTCGATTCTTTGTGGTTTAGCGTGTATTTTATTATGTATGAATTGGCGGGACATGTAATTGTAAAAGTTTGGGCTTGGATTAAAAAGTTCTGGAGTTGCGATGGCAAAATGATGGGGGTTTCAATTCGTGTACATGTTTGGCAGGTTAATTGGATGTATTTAGACCTTCTTTACTCTAGATTTTCTTTGTCAATTAATTGCAAGCGATTTGTGTTATCTGTATGGCCTTTTCTCATTCTTGGTGATGATGCGACCGTGGTGAATTCACTGTCACGTCTTTTGGTAATTGCTAGTTTTGGAGATTGACCACGTGCTCGCTTGAACATTACCGTGACGTCGCACAGCGATCGCTTTTACGGGATAAATTTTGATTCAATGAATGCTATTATTTATTGACTTGTGCTAACTGCAATGTACTCCCTTTCACCTCTGTTGTTGGTATTCGACGCGCAGAGTCGACTCATCGTCGAGTCATAGGGTAGCGGCCGCGTTTTAAGACAAAACATCACCAACTGACAAGCAAGGGACAGCATAGAGCAGCAAACCACGCGTCTGTCCCAAATAATGCAGCGGAAACAGCATGACCATCCAACGAGCAGCGTTTACCGGCCCCCTTTTGGGTTCCCTTGGTTACTCCATACTCAACCCAATACCAACGCCATGTGCTTTTTCCCGTTGCCGCGAGGCGTATCAGCCACCTCGGCACGACACGACACGGCCTGTGCATTTAAGGAGGCAGCCGTAGCCAAAACCTTGACACATGGGGCTGTCCGTTGTCGCATCCTAACGGTAGAAACTTGGATCTTGTTTTAATTAAAAACATGCCGAAGTCCACTCCCGAAAAGCTTGTGACTTGGGGATCCTTGCATGGAAATAACAGACCGAGGTCGCGTCTATGAGCTTTGCGCTGGTCGGGCCGCAAGCTCGCCCGAAATATGGAGATTCGGCTCCAACGTGTTTCTATCGTATTATTCCCGACACAAATGACGAGGCGAAAATTAGCGTATCAACGAGAAATCGTAGGTAAACCAAGACGGAGCGACAACATATTTACTGGTGCTTCAATCAACATATCGACTTGTTAATATCGCATGGCAATGATGTGCAGTCTCCTTCCAATCAGCCCGAGACGAGCCTCAACTCGTCTTCAGTCTGCCCTTCGACAGGGCCGGGAATAAGCCGGCAGTGTTCTGTATCTTGTGGAGCGGATTAACTGACGTGCTGCGATTCTCAAAATTTCGACGAGTCCGCGAGTCGAGAAGGTTCAATTGACTTGAGTGTCCCGGGTAAGTAGAAAATGGCACTACGCTTAATTGGGACACTCAGAGAACGCCAAGTCAACGCGACAGGTGACAATGCACAGAAGACGCATATACACAGCAATTTGACCTGATAACAGAAAGCGAGCAGATGAGAATAAATGAGTAAAGTGGGTGTATTGGTGTCTTCAATTGAGTATGCTGAGGAACCCTTCCATTCATTCCTGGCGACCTCTATTATCTTTGAAGATAACGACGATAAGACAGCCTTTGATCATTCTACCCCATCTCCCCTTCTACGTCCAGTGACACGATCTCCCAAACCAGTAATCCATCAACATTGCCAGAAGGATACTGGACGGGTCATGTCTGGTAGTTGCCGCCACTACTTTGTTCGCTGACGCTTGCCACCACGTCTAGTCTGGCCTCCAGAGTCGCTGGCTCGCTTGGTAGATTGATTCAAATCGATGAGAGTTTGCTGGTTGTTGTCACCGTCCTCAGATTTGATGATGCAGCTCTGATCGCTTAGACCACTCTGTTGATCGTCTACGAAACGAGAACTTTGCTCACGGCTGGCCTGCTTATTGGGAGTGTCCTTGCCGCTGGGAGAGACTGGGGCCTGAGGCTGGTTGCTACGCTTTTCAGTGTTGTTGGCTGAGGTGACCCTGGAGGACTTGCCATAGAATCCGTTGAGGAGAGCGCCACCCTCGTCGTCAGGTACAGGACCCCAGTCCGGTTCATCGAAGTCTGCGAGGCCGTTGTCCAGAAAATCATCACAAGTGTTTCTGTAGTCAGCGAGCTGCTCAAACATCTCATTCAGGCAATGTGCTAGAGCGGTTCTGTCGGGAAGGCGCGTCCTTTTCTTCAGCTCATCTTCAAGAAGAAGCAGTTTGTGTGCTACCCACCCGGTATGCTTTCCTGCCTATGTTCAGTTTGAGCAACCACAGGGAGGGGCTAGAATAACATACGGGCAAGGCCAAGCATTTCAATGTGACGATCAAGGTCCCGGGACAACTGTCGAATCTGAGAATCAGTCTTGTCCCGGTACTCGTCGATGCAGCTCTGGGCATGAGTCTCAGCTGCGGCAACTCGAGCGGCTGCATCCCTCTTCATCATTTCAACGGTCTCTGCAACAGTATTGACCATCTGCATATTGCGAGCCTCGAGGCTAGAAGTGTATTGAGCGATATGAGTATTAGCATCGGCCCTAACCCGAGCAGCGCCAGCCTCTGAGGCATTGAGACGGGCTTCGAGATGAGCGACGCGGCCGTTCGCGACTCTAAGACGGGTTCGGAGTTCAGCGATGATGGGATTGGAATGCGCATTGGCTCTGTCTTCTCCCATTTGGCCACTGCGGTTCACCAAATCTACGACCATACTGCCGATACACCTCGTCTCCTTCTCCAAGGGTGAGCCTTCGACTCCGGCAGATTCAAGAAAGGGGACCTTGTTTTTGGAAGCCATGATGATGTCGGCCTCTGGCTGAAGGAGTTGTGGCTGTGCGCGGATTGCCTCTTTGTGCGGTCGCACGATGTGACTACAAACAAGCGTCAGTGAGCCAACAATGAAGAAAGAATAACGATGAACTTGTATTAACGAACCTAGTTGTTTTCCTCTATCGCGTGTGAAGCGCGATGCGAGAGGTGACAGGATGAATCCTGTGATGTGAGGTGAAGGTTGTGAGTTGATAATCCAAAGGTGGGAGGGATAGGAATTCGCTGCACCGAGATGGGTATGCGGTGCGATCTGAGGGGCGTCTGCTCAGATGAAAATCCTCATTCATTTACATAGAGAAACTTCTTGAATCAAGACACCAGCCTTACCAGTCTGCATCTCATTCACTTGACCTCTAAGGCCAGAAAAGGTGGGACCCCAAAACACAGACCTAGCCAAAGCCAGCGCTCTCCTTCGCAATTGAGCCTCAAAGCTGGATTTAATACCTTGACTCGAGGTCAACGGAATATTTCTCAAGCCGGTGCCGGCCCTCAATGCTCCGGGAGCATTCGTTGATGTTGCCAGCATATTCAGAACGACATTCTCGACAAGTCTTCTCCGATGTTGGCCCAGTTCAGTCCCAGATGTTCAAGGACAGAGACTCCAAGTGACTGAAGATGACTCTTAGAGCCATCTTCCTATCGCTGAAGCGAAACGCTCGCACGACAGAGGCGACTCGTTTCATGGCGAACAACTTGCACTATCAGCAAATTCTGATATCAGCGGCGAAGTGGAACATTGCTAATGCCAGGCTGTTGATTGACATCTGGGAGAACAATGCGATGTCGAAAAGTAAACGAAGAAATCTGAAACTACCTGAAGAAAGACAGTGACTTGTAGGACAGACTCACATTACCCTCCACGCTGATCTTGCAATTCTTACAGTCAAAGGATTCAAATGCCGGCGAATATGGCACCCAATAAGGTGAGACCCATTGCGAGTTGTCCCATCTTCAATTACCCAATCAAACACACGTCAGAGCGGATGGTCCCGCTCATAGCCCCAAAATCTGACTGCAACCACGCACGGGAGAGGCACGGAGATAATCTCTTAGGCGCTGATGCTAAGATCAAGACTAGTGATCCATGTCAGACGGATGTTAGCCCAGCAAACTTAAAAGGTTGTTCTATCCGGAAGCGAAGATTAAATACTATGTGTTACCCTCTAGACATCGCTCCATACCAAAGACTTCTTGCTTCATCCTTCAACATGTCTGCTTTTATTCTCATAGTCACAGCCATTGTGGCATCGCTATTTTTTCTCCTCGTTAAACATGTACAAGGATCCAAGAAACCTCCCCTGCCACCCGGACCAAAAGGTCTGCCCATCTTGGGTAACATACGAGACCTCCCACCACCCGGAACACTAGAATGGCCTCACTGGCAGAGCCACAAAGAGAAATACGGGCCAATTACTTCAGTTACTGTGCTCGGACAACATTTTGTCATTTTGAATGATAGACAGGTCATCATGGATCTTCTCGAGACAAGAGCGATGAAGAGTGCTTCACGTCCCAAGCTCGTCTTTGCTGGTGATATGTAATACAGACACCCAATTGACTATGTGATATACTGACGAGCTGTTGTAGCGTTGGGTATGATGGTGTCATGGGCTTGATGCCGTACAATCGAACCTTTCGCATGCATCGCAAACTCACAGCCACCCAAGTCAGCCCCAAATCAATCACCCGATTCGAGCCTATTCAAGAACTAGAGATCCTCAAGCTATTAAAGAGACTACATCAAGACTGCAACAGTCAGAATCTTCCAGATCATTTGAACCAGTACGTCTTCCTCCATCTCCCGAAGCAAATGCTCACACGATTACAGATTATCCGGCTCCATCATGCTCCGCATTCTGTACAACTATGAGACAGATCCCAGCAAAAGCGATCACATCGTCAACATGGCTAATCTCGTGATGGAAGAGTTCTCTCAGGCTACGACTCCAGGTGCATGGATGGTTGACTTCATCCCATGGCTCCGACATATTCCAGACTGGATGCCAGGCGCTGGCTTCAAGAGGACTG
This sequence comes from Fusarium sp. NRRL 25303, assembly GCA_013396255.1. Classification (NCBI taxonomy): domain Eukaryota; kingdom Fungi; phylum Ascomycota; class Sordariomycetes; order Hypocreales; family Nectriaceae; genus Fusarium; species Fusarium sp. NRRL 25303. Next base: position 23,103 of record JAAOAY010000107.1, read on the forward strand.
CAAAACTCTTCAGGCAGCATCTCTTGCAAAACGTCCAAGATCCATACCAATACGTCAAGGATCAGATGGCTAATGGTAAGGACCATGTTTCCTACGTCGCTGGTCTCATCAAAGACGTTCACCGCAAGATTGATCCCGAGGAAGAAAGCGTCATTGCATGGACTGCAGCTTCGATGATGAATGCAGGAACAGACACCAGCGGCGCAACACTCCTCGCCTTCTTTGCAGCCATGCTTCTCAATCCCAACGTCCAAAAGAATGCCCAAGAAGAAATCGACAGCATCATCGGAGACTCTCGCCTGCCCTCCTTCTCTGACAAACCAAAACTTCCTTACATATCCGCCATAGTCCAAGAAGTCCTCCGCTGGCACACCCTCGCCCCAATGGGTTTCCCGCACATGACGACTGAAGACGATACATACCGCGGCTATTTCATCCCCAAGAATACTCTCCTCTTCCCAGCGGTAGCGTCTCTCACGCACGACCCTGAAGTCTACCATGATCCGATGGAGTTCAAGCCTGAACGCTTCTTTGAGCCGTATAACGAACCTTCACCGTCTGATCTTGTGTTTGGCTTTGGGAGGAGAGCGTGTCCAGGGCGGTGGATCGCTGATCAGACTTTGTTTTTGAGTATTGCGCAGACATTGGCGGTTTTTGAGATTAAGAAAGAGTTGGATGGTGAGGGGAATGAGATTGAGGTTGGATATGAGCAGTTGCCGGGTGTTATTTCTCGTGTCAAGCCATTTCCGCATAGAATTGTACTTAGGAGTGAGAAGCACAGGAAATTTGTAGAGTAGACTATGAGAGATTTGCTGAGGTCGATGTTATAGATGTTATTGGGGTTCTAATGGGGACCAAATACTCCTCTTTCAACCTGGCTTTGACTTCTTCATATTATACTTGGAGAGCGTGAAATCCGAGCGATATTAAGAACGTAACAAGTCTAATTGATTCAATCTTGATCTTGATATATATTTTCTATGCTCTTTCGAAGAGAATGAACTAGCCCTGTATATGATGCAGTCCAACTCTCATATGCCCGTTTCCTCCTCTATTAGCCCTAAGGTAATACGGCACAAATACACCCTCTCTCTCATCATCAAACCCGAAACCCTTTCCCTCAACAACAAAACCAGGTGAAGAAACCGCCTCATCCAACTTCCCACTGCGCCTCCAGCATGAAGTCCTCAACGCAATATACTCTTCGTCCGTCCCGCTAATGCACAGCCTCTCCTCCTTGACCGCACTGCCGGCCTTGAGTCCAACGTCCTTGAAGTGATTTTCTTCCCATGCGTTGTCTGCATCCTCGATACAATACACCAGTGGTCCTCGAGCAAGTGTCAGAGTATGTTGGTTCGTGTAGGGATGCGGAGAGATGAACCGAGGCGTGAAGTTGCCGATGGTTAGTGAGAAGGCGGGATTCGCTGCTGTGTAAGCTGGATCGAGCGTGAGGTAGCCTTTGTGTAAGTGAGCACTACCTTCACTAGGCTTTGGGTCCAGCGTATACTGATTTCGAGACCATCCTGGAATCCTGAGCCGTATCGCGGTGTTCACCGCGCCAGGACTTGTAAGTCGAAACTTGACGAGTCCATCCCAAGGCCAATCCGTCTCTTGCCGAAGAACAACCTCTCCCTCCCCAACCCCAAACTTCAACTCGGCATTCGTATACAAATGCACATTTACGAACGCCCCCTTTCCATTCTCCTCCCCAAAATCCCACAGATATCCCCCCAGCGACCCGTATAAACGCGTCACATTGGGCGGACAGCACGCACACCAAAACCACTCCTCCCTCACACTCTTATCGCTCTCCGAACTCCCCAGCTGATTGACATACGTAAACGCCTTTCCATCAAGACTCATCGCCGTCATGACATTGTTATACAAGCAAAGTTCCATGACATCCCCAAACTTCGCATCAAGCTCGATATGCAGCATTCGCTCGGCAAGCATCATGACTGCAATGGACGCACAAGTCTCAGCGTAGCATCCGCCTTCGTCGGTGGACTGGGGGAGGAAATAATCGCGTCCGAAACCTTCCCATTGCTTGATGGCGCCGATACCGCCGGTGAGATACATCTTTTTGGTGACCATGTTGTCCCAGAGGCGGTATACGGCTTCTTTCCAGCTTGATGAGGAGGAGAGGGATTGAGAGCCGGATATGTCGATGCAGAGCATGTCGGCTACGGCGGTGAGGAGGTACATGGCGCGTACGGAATGGCCCTCGACGGTTTGCTGTTCCAGAATGGGTTGGTGAGCCTGGCAGTACCAGTGAGATCCGTGTTCGGGGTAAGGATCAGGTCGATGGTAGAGACTCTGGCCACGCTGCTTCGACTCCCATTCGAAGTAATGCTGTCCATGCTGACCTTTGTGGTTCCCGCGTTCTTCAAGGAAGTATCGGGACAGGTCGTAAGCGTCCTTGTTACCGGTGACTTGGTATAAGCGGAAGAGAGCCAACTCGATCTCGGGATGACCAGGGTATCCGTGCAGTTGGTCCTCGTCTGGTCCAAAGGTGCTGTGAATCAAGGCGACATATTTCTCAATTGGCTCCAGAAGAAGGTTGTTCTTGTAGTACTGGTGGTGGGCTAGAGCTGCTTCGATGAGATGACCAGCGTTGTATCTGAGACATGAGTATGACAAGCAAAAAAATGCGGCTACTTAACTTACAATTCATGCATATCCTGCAAATTCGTCCACCTCTTCCCCGGTTCAACAACCGTATAGTGAACATTCAGATACCCATCACTCTGCTGCGCCCCTCGAATCATCCCAACCAACTCTCTCACTGCACCGTCAATCTCAGCATCAAACTCATCATGAAGAAAGTAACAAGCGCCCTCGATCCATTTGGCTATGTCGCTGTCCCAGAAGAGATGGAAGGGGACAGGCCACATGGACTTGTCCGCGTAGATCTCATGCCATTGCAGCTTGAAGCAATCGTAGCGGCCTGTCTCGCGAAGTCTCTTGAGCTGCGTGTGCAGTGTTGTCTTTGAGACTGTGGCCCTTCGACGGTGGAGGAGGGATCCTGGTGTTAAGGTGGTGTGATGGAAGATGGACTGGGGATGAGACATGGTGGCGATATGTTGAGGTGAAGATGGCGGAATTGAAACTCAGAAATAATTCTGATTCACCGTGATATACTGCTGTTCATAATTGTATGCGAGTCATCACTGACGATTGTTGATCAATTGGTGGATGCCGTTAGTTCATGGTGGGAGGCCCGGATATCCCACCGGAGCTCCCACCGGGGACCAACCGCCTCAAAGAGGGGAAACGGTCAAGTGCTCATGAGAGTGGACTGAGCAGTCGCCTGATGCCCGAAAGAGGTCTGGTTAGATAAAGCGGCGAAAAGCCTTTTTCTGCTTCTCTCGTGATGAGTCTCCATTCACGGGTATATGTTATCCGAAGTAACGCGATTCATATCGACAACGACTACCTTGATGCAATTGGTTTGACCTGCAGAACCCATTGGCTCAAAAATAGTATAGAGAATAATTATTGCGCCATTGCGTGTCATCTTCTTTCCCCCGAAATACCGAGAAACCTGACGTCAATTCACCGATTCAATGAAGCGGAGATGGTCCAAAAACTCCATAATTCTTACGGATTGGTGCGCCTAGTTTGATCATCCGATGTGACTTTTACCCCAGACTCCAGACCAGCTCTAGCCCGATGTGTCCATGCACGAGTGGGGAAGTCCCCGACCTCGCTCTGCGTCAAACCATCCTCACAAAACAACATCAATCACGCTCCGACAAGCTTAAAAACGTCCGAAACCTTCTCCGCAATGGAGAAGTACCAATGCTCACAATGCTCGCGAAGCTTTAAGCGACCAGAGCATCTCAAGCGACACCAAAAGAGCCACGATAGCCTGCGGGGATTTGAATGCGATGTCTGTCACAAGAGCTTCACGCGTAGGTACGTGGCGCGGAGTCAATTGATGGAAGAGGTACTGATATGATGGAAGTGATATCTTGACAAAGCATGTAGCTATCCACGATCATCCGTCTGCCATGTCGAGACGCGATGTTGGGCGGCGCAGAGCGTGTTTAGAGTGCGCCAGGGCACGCGAGAAGTGTTCGAGAAACCTCCCGTGTCTGCGCTGCTCGACCAGGGCACTCGAATGCGCTTATCCCCAGACCAGAGATAAAACGGGCGAAGCATCCCCGGCCTCGCAAGCTGGTGCCGTTGCGCATACTCCGAACCAAACTCTCATCAGCCCAGTTGAGACAATAGATCACGCGTCGCAGCCTCAGCACGTACCATCGGACTTACAGCTTGCGCTACCTTCACATCAAACACCGCATTCACAAGACAGTCCCTTCATTGACAGCGCCGGGAATGAGCCGCAACCGGGTTTTGACTATGATCTGTCCACTTACGACATTGACTGGGACTTCCCCATCAACTGGTTACCGTACGACAATGAGATTGAGACAAACTACTACTCAATCCTAGGCCTTGACATGGCCCAGCCCCTTAATGCTGGTAACGCGACCATGGTAGATCAGCCAGTTCCCAGCTTTCCCATGATCGATGCTCCACCACGCCGTTTATCAGCTGTAACGTCGCTTTCCCCAGGCAGCGGCCTAGGAGTTTCTCCCCAGTTGAGTATGAGCTCTGGACGCACCATACCCGGAGACCTGTACGCCACGAGCTCAAACGGTGCCCGACGTCCTTGCACCGCCAAGTCAAAGCAGCTGTTTCCACCGCCAGGCCTTCAAGGATACACACAGTTACCCACCATTTCCCAAGACTCAGGTCTCCAAGCCCACCCGCTTTCGTTCCCAGATCTGAGCCATATTATCCTCGAAGACGAAGCGTACAGAGAGTCCTTCATGACAGAGTTGACGTACAGCAAGATCTGTGACGCTTTTACAAAAACGTGTCTCGAATCTTCCATGTTTCATCAGCCCTACGCCTCCGCTGACTTTCCGTCACTGAAGCTACTCGAATACTTTGTAAAACTCTTCTTCGAACACTTCGACCCGATAGTTCCTCTTGTTCATCCTCACACCACAGACCTAAACGGAAACTGGGTTCTTGCTCTGGCGATTTGCGTCATCGGGAGCCAGTACTCGGCTACAGCGGATATCCACGCCTGCGTCGTACCATTCCACGAATTTCTCAGAAGGACTTTGGTCGCTCAACTGGAAGGATCAGAACTCAGCCTGCCGTTGGCTCAGGCTCTTGTATTGAGTCAAGTTGGCCTGTTATACTCTGGTGGTAGTCAACTTCAAAAGGTTGCCCACGAGAGGATGGGAAGTCTGCAGAGAGTCATCACGTTCTATCAATATCGACAAGGCTTTTCGGATAAAGGTGGGGGAGATGAAGATAAGTGGCGAGGCTGGGTTGAAGATGAGACTTGGCGTCGACTGTGCTATTTCATTTGGGTGAGATTACACTGTTTCGTCTTTGAGTATCGAGGGCTGACACACAGAAGTTGTTAGATCGCATGGGACGCTACTTCTTCGATGACCACCAGACAGGCACATTCAACGTCGCGGACTTGACGTTGCCGCATGATGGCCTTTGGTCTCAAGTAACCTCATCAGACTGGACACAACTACATCGCCGCGTCGACAGTAAGCTACACTCCCCCTCCCCCAAACCTCATGCTAACACGCTACAAGCGAACCCAACACTCGAAGTTGCCATCGGCAAGCTCTTCCGCGAACGAACCGCCAAAGCCGACCTCGGCGAATTCTCCCGCATCCTCCTCCTGCACGCAGTATACCAAGAATACACCACCGTCAGCACCTACTGCAAACGCCCTCTCTCATCATGGATTCCCCAGAACAACCCCGAACCTCGCATTGACGAAACTCAGCATCTTCAGCTCTCGGACTCTAACTGGCGAAACGCTGCTCTCGATTGCGTTGATACCCTTCACTGGGCCGCCAACGCCACTATCGCGTCGTTACTTGGAGCTGAGCACCCTACGGTTCTGCATTTGCACTTTTCGCGCGTTGTGCTACTCGTACCACGGAGAGCGATAATCACGCTGGCGAAGTATCTCAAGGCGCCGGAGTGTCTGAGAAAAGAGGCTGCGAGTCAGAAGGAGGCGCTGCAGGCGGAACGGGAGATATCGGAATGGGCTCAGCAAGATGGCGTAAGTTGTCCGTATTCACAATTCGTTGGATGCTAACATCGTCACAGTCCAAAGCTCGTCTAGCTGCTCTACACTGCGGCTGTTTCCTCTGGCACGTCCGGCGCTACGCAAAAATGACCTTCTACGAACCCCCCTGCGTATTCTGGGCGACCTTGACTCTCTGGGCCTACAGTGTATTTTGCAGTAAATCACGAAGACCTGGGGGTGAACCACGCAGCGGGAGTGTAACGCGTCAAATATCGCCTGATCGATCGGATGACGAGAACCCCACGTTCATAAGGCTGGATCGACCTAACGATGATGAGATGGTGCAGCTGTTCGTCAGGACGGGCGTGTTGAAGGCGTATATTAGTGGTGTTGGGGATATTTACTCTGTGAATGCGCCGAAGAGGATATTGAAGGAGGGGAGGAGGGTTCTGGAGAGTGTGGCGTTGGCGTGGGGGAGGAATGGGGAGTATTTAGAGTTGTTGCAAGCTCTGGCGTGAGCTGAAGCCCGTTGTGTTTTATGGTGCAGGGTATCAAGGACGAGGTCTTGGTCGGCTGACATCATGGCGAAAAGTAGCTCTTGATCGATCTGCACCATCAGTCCGAGCCCGAGCATGTAGGCTAGACTAAGCTGAATCATGGACAAAAAAGCCAAACCAAGAGTGGAAAGACTTTAACCGCAACGTGTTTATAGGCTTGAAGGTGCACGCGGCTTAAATCTTTAGGTAGACCTTGAATGCCCGCCAGAGTTTACGTACTACCCTGTGGGAAAAGTATGCTTCTTGTCGAATGTGTCTCAATACCCATCAGCTGACAACTATAGATCGCCAATGGCCACTCAACTCGCCATGGAAGCACTCTTAAGAATCTTGAATCTCAACTTCAATCCTCGAGTGATGCTGGCGATGTACAAATTGGCGTAGCGCTGGTTCAGCAGATGATTTGCTCCGCCTCGCTAGATTCCGGCACACTCGGGGTATGTCCGACAGTAGTCCACTCGCCGACAATATTGTTGAGAAAAGAACCTGCCATTCGGAATTCCTCCCAATCTGAAGCACTCCATCGTCGTGCTAGTCGTCCTCCGTCGTTGCAATGTGTCGATCCCTCGATCGTAACAACGGATCAACAATGCCAGCTCTGCTCTCTATGAATTTATGACTGTCTAGTCACCAATGTTCCGCGAGTTGCCCCACTGATCGCCCCGGCTGGTGACATTGGGGACGGCTTAGAGGCCGTCATAACTGACGTAGTCGTTGAACTTATGGGGGAGCTAGATGGTGAGCTTGTCCCCGGCCGACTCATGTCGTGATAATCTGGATAACCAATTCAAGCTGGGTGCTAGGTCTATTGCAGAAACATGCGCAACTGGGTTCGTAAAGTAAATCATTCCTGGTCGCTAAACTAGGAGTTCATCTCGCTTCCCGTATCTGGGAGGTGGCGTGTAATGACCTCGGTTACACGCACAATTGGCTAGGATGAAACGATCAGTGTTAGTTACAACGATGACTACTGGAGTTAAGGTGTATGTTTGTGCAATAGTGCAAATTGTATTAGTCGCAGATAATTGTCAAGCTCAATTACGGTTCCAATTACATAGTCCAGAGCCAGTAACAACATATCCCTTTCCCAGTCTGCCCCTCCACCCTGGCAACAGAAACAGAGTCTAGTTCTCATTTCGTCGATGTTTCGGAACTTTCAATATCCCTCAGAGGTCGGGATAGCATTCCAATAAACTTGTTTCCTCTTGTCGCTTACTCGGTTTCATTCTCCATAGTGCGCTGTCGCTTTCCATTGCTATGTTTGGATTGTTCACCGGCTCTTTTGTTGCCACCATTGTTGGAAGCAAGTCCTTGGTTCGGGCCAGAAATGGACTTGAGAGCTTCTCTTTGTTGAGCACAGAACAAAACCAGAGCCGGGACCAGAGCAAGTGTCTGTTCCATCTCGGATACCCGTCCTGACAGAGCATTGACACTTTCCACAGCGCCTGTAGCCTGGTTATGGACATTGTTGTGACTGTTCAGAACCTTCCTAATATTGGAGGGAAACTCACCTGCGTAGCGTCTCATCTGCTCAAATCCTGTCGATATCTCCTCGTTGATTGCATTAAACCGTTCTCGGTGTTCATCGATTGATGTGTTGTGAATACTCTCAAAGATCGATTTGAGACGGTCATGTCGATTGCGGAATGCTTCAATGTCACCCAACAGACCTCTCTGCGCGGCGTCCAGGTCCTCGCGAACTTTCTTTAACTCGAGGGTTTTCACTTGTGTAAAATCATCCACCTCTTGTCGTATGGACTGAAAGTTCGTTTTCAAACTGGTCATAGTGTCTTGTGCTTGATGGATCGAATCGATCAAGTCTTGGGCAGCCCGTATGCGATCATTCATGGAAGACTGATCAAGAAAGATTCCACGTATGTTGCTAGCTGTATTGGCAGGAAACGGCCCAGCAGAGTTGATAGCAGATCGAATGATTGTCCCGGGGGATACGCTAGGTTGGTTCGTAGCCGACGAAATAGCCGTGTTGCCAGTGGAGGAAACAATTACCCCAACAGGAGATGTATCAGGCGCGCTGGCAGCAGATGAGTCGGTTGGGTTGTGGGTAGATGGCCCAGTAGTAATGCCGATAGAAGAATCGGTTGCGTTGTCATTTGACTCGGGAAGAATGCTGGTAGACGGAATAACTGCCCCAGGATGGAGCAGCAGAGCTGGTTGAAGACGAGATAATCCCCCGTGCAAGTGACTCAGAAAGCACCAATGCTTCGTCCTGGAATCGACTAATAACCCTGTCTAACTCTGCATTGAATTCCGTGGTGACTGCCATGGCATTACCGAGATCACCCAAGCCTCCGGAATCAGGAGCTGTTGATGTATCTGTATTACCAGAGCCCATGATTCCATCGCTGACGCCAGGCAAATTGGTAGCATCATTACAACTCGAGGTTGTTGTAACGGTGGCTGCTGAAGCATCTGTGACAATGGACCCCGAGGTGCCTACATCGGTGTCAGGTAGTCCGTCAAGCTCGTTAGACGGCGTGGGTAAGACAGGAGGTGTTCGGGATCCGGGGATGTTCTTGCCCCAGGCCACATCTTTACCATTATTGATGGATGCAAACGTGTTAACGTTTCCAGGACCTGAGGTTGTGGTGGAGTCATCACCATCTTCGCCGCTTGTTTCAGCATCGCTGTCTACGGACCATTCGATGTTATCGTCTACTCGGTGTGTCCCTGGCAAGTCGAAGCTCTTCAAATCCCTGAAAAGTTCATGATACTTTTCCGCCGGGAGGGAGTCGAAGTTGATGTCATTGGACGAAAACTCACATCCACAGTGAGCTTCCATGAACTCCTTCACTGGGGCAAGCGATGGGTTGTTGACACCGAGTGTAACGGCCAGAAAGAACCACTGAGGGAAAGTGACCGCGAGGAGTTCCGTTGAGTTTTTCCGTCTGCTGGCCTTGGCGGTGACCTTTTGGAAAACCGGATTATGCTCAGGAATGTCGTGGTCGGACATCAAGGAGTCCCTGGTGAAAAGGGCGAGATCTAGGGCCAGCCGACCAGCTAGATCAACCAGCATCTCTGTTTGGATTCTTTCGTAATTGGTCTTGATCATCGGGCAAAGGGCTCTGCCCTTGTCGTCGACGCGATCCTTAGTCATGAGATAGTCCATCCACATGTCGGAAATCTCATCAGAGGCACGCTGGCTCCGCTCTCGCGGGTTAGAGATGCCCTGTGGTTTTTTTTGGGGATGGGCTCTGCATCGAGTCGTGCTGGAAAGCCTGTTAGCTTGAGGTGAAAAATAAATTTGCTTTGAATTTCGAGCCTTACCCTCTTCACGGTCCCGTGATGTTGACTCGCCTGTCTCCATGATGGTCGTTGGAAGCGATGCTCTCTCTGTCGGTGATGTTGACGGTGGAGGATGAGAAGCGAAGAGTTGAGGATTTGGAGAGGTGGGGTCCGTGCATTGGTGCTTAGATTCGCCGTGTGTTTGGTATGCATACATCGAGAAAAGCATGTCCGTAAAAAACCCTTTTCCTTTAAGTATTACCTAGTAAATACCAAAACTTTCGGACAACACATACACTAGCTCGGCGCTCAATCGGGGTTTGAAATGTACGGAGCCACAAGATTTACTTCTTCTAAAAACGATCCAGGATGTCATTGCACGTATTCCAGACTTGACCATTTCATTCCCCATCACCTTTCACTTTCTACATCGACCCATTTGCTTGCAGTTGCATTATTGCCAAGCCCGATAACTTGACAAAAGTCTTAGGCCTAAAGCACTGAAAATCCTGGTCTAAATTTTTAAAAATTTAATGAATTGTAGGATAAGTTTAGGACAGACTTGTGAAGACTTTGGGATAAAAAGCTGGAGTTGATTGAGTTTAGCAGAAGTGGAGAAAGGCGAATTGGAGAAAAATGTGGGATTGGAGCGCACCAATTCCAGTTACTTTCGTTATAATTTTTCTCGGCCACCTCCATTTTTCTTATCCTGCCTTTTCCTCCCAACCTCCATTTGGAGGACGCAGCCTTAACCTCCTGCGAGGTGAGGCGTGCGCTGCGCTTCGTACTTTTATTTTTTTATTTTTTATTTCTTACCCGCGCCAGCATGTTTCACCTGGTGAATCCAAGAACCTTGTTCAACACGATCAGTGAAGAGATGAAGAAACTGGCTCGCGAGACGTATGCACTTGACGAAGAGACCAAGGGCGCCGTCATCGCTGCCAGCGGCGGAATTCCTGTTTCGGTTTCTAGTGATGCATCTGTTGCAGTCTCTGAAGAGCGAAATGGTAGCCAGGATGGCGATGCAGATAGGTGTGGCAACGAATATTGGGAAATCATCAATTTTATTTACAGTTGAGATTTGTGGCTGAGGGCTTAAATCATTAGACAAAATTTGGAGCACGTTATTAGTTGGTTTGATTCCTTCCATGTTCATTCCCCATGAATGTCCTCTCCCGCAGGTAACGCATGAAGTAACATTTCTTTCTCTCAGAACCCCATTTCAATCCCCAAGGCATATCCAAGACTCCTTTCCTATCATGTAAATCATCCACCCAAGGCTGCGCTGCTTGATATGAGCGAGGGCACTGTCGATACCCCAAATGACGAAGTCGACGGATGCCCGAGAGTTGGTACACTGACCAAGAATGGAGTCCCTCATTTCAGCAAGGAACTAATCGATCGCCTCTCGATTGTTTCGCATAGTCAGACGAGCCTGGGCCATTCGGTGAACGAGTTCTGATTGTTCCGGCAGATGATATGCTCTATCTCCTGGTGCGCAAAGCCGAACGCTTCTCCCATCAGCTGAAGTCCAAAGTTAAGAGGATTGATCTCTTGACATGAAATAGCAAGTAGTCGCTGGAGTCCGGTCTTGCCAGATCCCGATTGTTCAGCTGACACTCGGCAAGACGCGTGAGGGCAGTCTCCAGGGCGAGGATGTTTCCTTTATTAGTGGTCAGGTTGATAAATCGTGAATGAAAGACTTTCAATGACAGGTCTCAACTGCACACCGCACATGTACCTCACAGCTCTTCGCCATGCGACGAACACGGCTCCTGCATAAGCGAGCTATTGTATGTTCCAGCAGACGGGAACTCTTGTGATACCAATAGGACCTCGGCATGAGAATTACGTATCTCACTTCTTATAGAATCCATGCCCGTGTCAGGAATGATGCCTTTGATATGATGTCTCTACACAGTGGGTTGTGCGACAAAAAGAGAAAGCTGAAGGTAGTCTTTTAGGGTTGATCCAAGACGTCCATTACGTAAGTGATTTACAACTGGTATCATCAAAGTAAGCGGTATAATTGCGAGAACCCTCATGGGAACCATGAGGAGGCAGCCATGATGCGGGATCAGACAAAGACAAGGGCGTGGGCTGGTTTCTTGGATGTTTTGTCGCGAGTCTTCTCTGAACAGAGATGAACCAATCAACCCTGTTACCTTACGTCTCCATGACGCTGTCAAATCAAGACTCCATCAAATCTGCATGCCATGATTTATATCCGCTCGAGGGATCCAGTGTTGCTAAGTCCGGGTCCTTAACCCCGAAGCCGTCTCCATACAACCTCCGATTTCTCCTTTGGGAAACTCCCTACACTCCATCAGTATATGTGACTTGTGACATGAAGCTTCTGTCCAAAGTATAAAATAGCCATTATCCCTGGTCAAAGAGTGATGATGAATGATACTTTACGATACTACCAAGTTCAATCTCCCTACTAACCACAGACAACATGGAAACTCAGAGAATTCTTATCACCGGCGCCACCGGCTACGTGTAATTGTCCCCTTTTGTCCTTTGAAACCCGTTGCTTACAACTTCAGTGGTGGCAGCGTATTGACAGCGACCCTCGCACATCCTTCCCTTAAGAAATTTCCCATTACGGCCCTGGTCCGCACTCAAGCTCAGGCCTTGACTCTATCATCCCTCCCAATAACACCTCTTCTCTTCACAAACCTCGATGATACAGATTTCCTCACTGAAGTAGCTTCAGCACACGATATCGTCATCCACGCAGCAAACGGCTATCACGTCCCTTCCGCCCAAGCCTTCATTCGCGGTCTTGCGCAACGGAAACACCAAACAGGACATGAAGTACACTACATTCACAACTCGGGAACCTCAAACTTTGGAGACAGGCCTGTTTCCAAAGCCTACATTGAGACCAAGGTGTTTTCGGACAAGGATGATATTTATGCTTACGAGAAGATGAGGGAAAGGATTGAGACGTACCATCAACGAACTGCTGATGTTGCGGTTTTTGAACTTGGGGAAGAGTTGGGTGTCAAGACGTATATCATCTGCTCACCTCTGATCTATGGTAGAGGGACAGGCTTGTTTAATAAGTCGTCGATACAGATTCCGACAATGGTTAGGGCTGCCCTTGAGAGGGGACGGGCAATGTACGCCGGGGATGGATTGGGAGTTTGGGATCACACCCATATTGAAGACATTGCAGCGCTTTACACCCTAATTCTGGCCAAGATTCTCAAAGGGGAGGATTTATCCTTTGGAAAAGAGGGTTTCTTCTTTGCAAACCATGGCAAACAGTCTTGGCTTGAGATAGCGAAGGAGATTGCAAGAGTTGGCCATCAACGAGGTAAACTTGCCGCTGAACCGGAGAGTGTTGGATTGAAGGAGGTTAGCAAAGCTTGGTTCGATGGTGATGAGCATCTCACTGAGCTTGGACTGTGTTCGAGGTAAGCTGGATAGTTATTCTTCCTGCGCATTGCTGATCGGTGATAGGTCTGAGACAAGGGGCGATCGGAGTCGCGAGTTGGGATGGAAACCGGTGAAAGATGACTCGAAATGGATTGAGACTGTGACTGAGGAATTTATGGCTGCTCTTGAAGCTATGGCTTAATTCCATAAAGGACTGGGTTACATTTACAACGCTTTGAGGTGATCGCTACGTGTTGTGTCAGTAAGGGATGAGGTAGTGCAGGTCAGTTGACTTTTAAGCTCGATGAAAAGAAGCTGCGCATAGTAAAGAGCGTGCATCGCCATTTAACTTGGTTCATTCATTCACCCCCCTGCGCTTATATGTGATGTAAGTCGGTATCGTGCATTGTTGCTGGTGTTCTGTTGCTGGGATTCAGTTTTGGGAAAATTGTCAAGACATGCTTTCAGTCTTGAGAGAAAAACGAAACACATAGTAGGATTGGAGGATAGGAAATTGCAAACACGAAAGTCGGATCAGAAAAGTATGTTAGTAAAAAAAGAAAGCTGTAGCATTGGGGATTGATAGAATGAGAATGAATCCAGCACAACTATACGCAAAAGTGTTATTGAGATGTCGCTCAGGAGAAATAATTTTCATCGCCCCTTGGCGCTCAGCAGCGCCAAAAGTATTGCTGTTGAACTACAAAGATGGCAAAAATTTCAATCCACAAAAGTTGAAAATGGGAAATACCAAATTGTGAAATGAATTGTGAATTTTCAGTGCGTTGGTTGCGTGAATTGATGGATAGGGGGATAGGAAATTCTAATCACTGTCACTCTGCTTTGTTGTTGAAGGTGAAAATAACTTGCGCCAGATTTTTTCCCCCATCCAAGTACATGAATAAGTGGATGGGACAAAATATGATGAGTAAAAGATGCTGCCACTCATTCCTATTGCAGGTTTGTAAATAATTGCCCAAACATATTATCACATGCGACATCTTCTCGGACACCAATTCACGAGCCCAGAACGCGATATCAATTAATGCATTATAGTGTATTCTGTCCTTGCCTCCCTGGCAGACACCGTCTTTCATTTCTCTATCTGGCATTGTCGTCTGCCTCTACAGAAAGAAACATTAACTTCAAAAATTTATTGGGCTTGTCTCAAAGATATCAACATTTAATCTACTATTGTGTACTGCGACAAGGTTTATTATTCCCCAAATAAGCAGAGCTACACGACGATGACACATACTCTTCATTTCACCAGTCGGAGACTCAAGCGCAGTGGATTTGTTTGAGTTTTCTGCTACACGGAGATTTGAACCTAGAATGAAATGTGAATGCATAAATAACTAGATTGTCATTTCATACTGCTAACTGACTACTTGAACACTTCTTCAAGATATGGCCATGAATGAACTAACTAAAACAACTTCTCGAGCACACTAAGTAGCTCAGAAACACCATCCTCCCCAATGTTGTCCTCTAACCATCCCTCCGCCTTCTCAACCAGCATTTCCCAAGTATCCATTTCCTCCTGCAGCTTCTTCTTGAAGAACAATACAGCACACGCGGTAGCCAGCACATCGTCCTTCTCTGAATGGCCCTTGACTGAAGCCGGGAGCGCCAACTTGGAAACCTGTTCTGAGGTTACGCCTAGAACACGCTCGAGATCCGCACTCCATGACCAGCTACCTGCGAATGTTTGAAGAGAAGTCAAAGCTTGCAAAGGCTCCATGTCGCCAATGGACTTTTTCTTGGGAGCTGTAGCAATAGAGGATGCAGGCATGGAGCAAAACGCAGAGGATGCAGCTGGCGCAGGAGCAGGAGGTCCGTCATCCATCAATGCAAACCCCATGTCTTCATCAGACTCTTCGCCTTCTAGTGAACAGTCCAGCGGCATAGCCACAGCCTCATCCATCTCTTTCCGATACTCATCGATAAGGTCCTCATCGACTGCAGCCGCGGGGGGTGCGAGTGCTGCGGCTTGAACAGTTGGTGCTGCAGGAGGAGGAGGGGGAGGTATAGAAGCACTGCCAAACAGAGTTTCAGCTGTGCCAAACGATCTTTGCGGCGCGGCTCCGAACAGACTACCAGATGATGCACTAGACCCTGGGGCGAAACTGCGGGCTTTGGCGTTTGAGTTGCCGAACAGTCCTCCGCCAGTTCTGGATGACGAAGAACTTCCGAAGAGGCCACCACCTCGACCCGCGGAAGAAAAGTCATCGTAGGAAGATGCGGCTGGAGCAGCTCCGAATGCAACACTGCCAGAGCTCCCAAACCCTGCGCTACGAGTATCTGGCTGGGTTGATTTGCGAGAACGGCTGAGGAACGAAAGAAAAGGTTTGCCGCTGCTCGCTGCACCGAAGCTAGCAGTCATCATTTGTGGCATGGCGCGCCGTGAAGGCTCATCAGGTACAGCCTCTTGGGCTTCTCCTTGCTCAACTTCGCTTCCGTTATCCTCCACAGCGACGAACGAACACCACTTGCCTCCAACTTGATACTTGACACCAAGACGCACAGCCTCACGCTCGACCATGTCAGAGAAGCGGCCATCGTACTTCTCCCCGAGGAGTTTGCCGTCAGAGTCCTTGGCATGCTTGAGCCATCCCCGGCCTTCTTCAAGTTCCTTGACTTCCTTTCGTGCTGCGAGTTGATGAATGACAGTGTCTTTCTCGGCGACTACCGTGATGGGGATCTCGAGTTCAAGAGGACCATGGCTCGAGGTGCCTCTGAGAATGACAGATTTGGGTTGTTGTGAAGGAGTGTCCTCGGAGAGAAGGACGTACACGGTGGTACGGTTGAAAGGAAAGAGGGGAGGTATAGTGCCGGGTGTCTGAAGATAACGAGGGGAAGAAACATCAGGAAGATGGTCAAACTTGTTGTCAACACCCGGCGCATCAGCCATCTCAGTATCGTCGTCATTGTTCGCGGATGCGTCAAACAAGGAAATAGGCTTCTTTGGTGCTTCCGCTTCCTTGGTCTTCTTTTCGTCCTGGACAGTATCAATCTTCAACGCGTCAATGACCTTCTCGACCAACTCAAAGTCATCTTCGGCCGAAGAATCTTCTTTGTCATACTTGATCTCCAGTGAATAGTCCGAAATATGAGGAAACAAAGCTCCTCGAAGCATGCGAACCACCTTCTTGTCCATCTTCTCATCATCAGCAACCGTCTGAGCAAAGCCGTTACCAGCTCTGGCAATGCCCTCAATCAGAGAGGTACTGGCACCCGCGCCAATACCAAGGGAAAATACTCGTGCAGCACCCTTACTCTCAGCCACTTCCTTGTTGATAAGCTGGAAAAGTCGATCTTGGTCCCAGATCTCGCCGTCTGTGAGCAGGAAGACTTCGAGGTTCATGTCCTTGTAGCGCTTCTTGAAAGTAGCCTCGAATGGCTGATACATCTCAGTGCCGCCATAGTCGCTGTCAAAAGTCTCGACGTGCTGAACAGCCTTGTCGAGTGTCTCTTGGCTGTAAGACTGAGACCGATCCCAGAGGAAGCTGAAATGAGAGCCAAAACTGCAGATGTTGAACTTGACGCCAACTGGTAGAGACTTCAGAAAGATCTGGAGAGCTGTTTTGAGGCCAGGGATCTGGCCACCCATACTTCCACTTCTGTCGCAGATGAACACAATCTCTGGCTTTTCAGCAGGCAGTTTGAATTTGGGGACAAGCGTGGTCATGATGGCGCGCTGATTCGGGATGGTGGGGTGAGTTTCCAGGATAGCTGACGGTTCTCCTAGCTTTGTGGCGACTACTTGGACAACAAAGTCTTGTTCCAGATGGGTAGTGCCCTGTTGGAGGGTAGCTGAGGCTCTCTGGAGGGAGGGATCTTGGGACTTCGTGGTAGAGGTAGTACCAATCTCTACTGAAAGAGGATGAGACGGTGACTGAATAGATTTGATGGCTGAGCCGTCAGGCATCTCTGCATCGATAGTGAAAGAGATCCCTTCTTTCTGGATGACATTCGACGAAGGGAGGGATTGTGAGTCCCCATATCGTGGAATAATCTGTGTTGGGATAGTGAAACGAAGACCGTCGACTTGAGCATCATGCTTGAGCTCTCCAAGGTACGTGATGTCTACCTGCACCTTCTCGCCGGCGGGGACATTTCCAATAGTGGTAGTGAAAGTATCAGCTGCTTCAAGGGACTGCTTGAAAAGACCAGCGGTTTGTCCTTTGGCTTTGGCTTCATTGTAGACTTGCTGAGCCTTCTGTCGTTCTTTGACTACGCCTTTGATGACGCGAGAGCCAACGGTGCAGGTGAAGGCGACGACGGAGACACCGTCGTAGAGAGGGAAGACATAGCGCAATTCATCAATGGCTTCGCCGCTGGGGTTGACAAAGGTCTGGGTGAGGTTGGTGCGAGATGTTGTGGCGAGGATAGTGGTGTGAGCCTTGATCTGGACCTGAGGGAGGTACTTGGGCGTATCTTGGATGAATATGTAGCAGCCGCATGGCGGGGTAACCCTACGACTGCCAATCCGTGAACCGCCAAAGAGTGACATGTTGTTTCTTATTCTCGATGACGTGAGGAAAAAACGCTGTCGGCTGATGCTGCCAAAGACTCAAATCGACAGCGATATCAGGTGGGAAACTGTGGTGAAATAATGAGGCGATGGTGAACTGTAAGCCGTAGCGATAGCACAGTGAGGGTTCCGGGTAAGCAAGTCCGAGGCGCAGCACTCTAGCTTGATTACAATGGTATTGGACGACGATGATGGAAAAAGTGTTGTAGAGAGAGAAACATGAGAAGTGCCCGATACTACAGTACGTCTTATATGCATTAGACGTGCCGAAGTGAGTCAGCCCAGGTGTTTGTGCCTCAATTGACGTCGATGGCTGCCTTGCCTGCCTGTTAATTCTGCCTAGCCGCATGATTGGTCGAACCCATTTGACACTATTTTCTGATTGGGCGACAAACCACAATTCTGTTGCCTGCTACGCCGAGCTTCCTCTTTGCCACGCGTTTGCTAGTTTTCTGCGTCTAAAATATATTTCCTTGGTAATTGCCTTTAATCGAGGTACGAATTGTTCGCGAAATGGTATCTGCCTTGCTTCTCGATTGGCAGCTCACAGCTATTTTCCTGGCGAGAGGGAACCTGCGCTAAGGCACAGCCGCTACTACTAGCTCGGTTTGTATCGGTTTGATGACAAACCTGGGATTCTGCCTTGGCTGAAACCTCCAAGCATTTCGAATTGAAGAAATGGCCTGTGCGATGTTGGTCGTGCACAGTCATCTCGCCTAGAGCCGCAAGTCCACTAAAAACGGGATATTCGTAGCTATTGCAGTCATATACCCTGTAGTATGTGAAAGTCGCTTAATATTTATTGCCTTCGGAAGTTTGGGCTTGCAGCTAGCAGCTAGCAGCTTCTGGTGAAACTGCACTCAATGATTTTGGGTTGAATTTGCTCTTTAAGTTTTTTTTAGTTTTTTTTTTTTTGAAATTAGGTCGTCTTATGACCATGTGCTTAGAGATTCGATACGTTTCCTTACCTTCCCAAATTTCAACCAATAAACCATTCAATCATATCAAATCTTGCCGAAATTAGCCAAAGGAATGCGACCAATGACCACGCGGTAATATTTACAACTTGGTGGCGTCTGTTATGTTTCATCTGGGCAGAAAACGGTTCCTAATTCATTTGAGGCTTGGGGTAAGATCTAGAGAGCAATTGTCTATTTACAAAACGGGTTTGTTGAATAATCTGGGAAGCATGAGTATCTGTTTTACAACTCATGATGCAATTCTAATCAGTGCTCTGCCAGGCTCTTGACCAGTCTAATCCATCACTACGATTCAAAAGTTTCGCGTTTATGTATTACCAAAGAACGACAATACTCGATATAAGCGTCCTGCCATCTATTGGGCCTCTTCGAAGGCTCTCCCGAGATGCTTCGCTGGACATCGAGCGTTGACCCTCCCGATTCTTTATGGCTGTACCAAACCTTCCATAAAGATGCGTACCGGGTCTGATGTAAAAAACCTTCGAACCAGTCCCTTAGAAAAGTAGACGCGTCAGTGGAGAGCTATTGTCCAGCTGATGCAACCCGGTCTCAAAGCGTCATCGCGGATTCCTGGGAGACTGAACTGTTTTCGAGATTAGCATGGTCTGGATTTAGGTTCTTGTCTCAATATTGGTTAACTGTCCTGTTGTTGATGTATAACGCAAGATAGAGTGTCGGAGTGAGGACCACCATTCCAGTCTACCATGTCGAGAAACGCGCATCCAAGACGAGATACCACTTCCATAAGGTGGACACGTGGTGATTTCCGCAACGTAAAGATAGGATCCTATGGTCCTCAAGCTGCCGATATATAGGTCTGCAGCATGATCCAGCCGTAACTTCTCCAGGGTTCTATCAAATCGATATTGACCCAAACACTCCCGATGGCCGTTATCATATTCTACCAGAACCCCGATGATGGGTCGATGAGCAAGTGCTGTGTCTCTGCAGAGGGTCATAGCCACAAGCCCTTCCGTGCTGCAGGATGAAACGAACCATGGCTCAGTGCTCGTAGTCCAAAAATACGGAGCGTTTGGCACCAATGAGGCTGGGAAGTGTCGTTGAGAAGGCGGTTCAGTCAAGTCGCATGCAAGATATCTGAGTGACTTTGATTGCACCGATGATGAGTCGTTGAACCATATAGTGGTTCCGCTTTCTGCGGGTGTAAAGATCTTTTCAAGCGCTAAGCAAGACTCTGGAGGACCACTTGTTCCAAAAAGTGTATTTCTTCCTTTATTGGTGGTGAACTTTGGTAGTGTTAGCTCCGAATATCATCACGTATAGTAAGATAGTAACCGTTATCTTACCACGAAACAAGCCGATGGCCGATTCCCTGCGCCCAGTCCATGCCTTCGACATATCTCAGTGACATATTCCCCATCATCTAGAGGCATGTACATAAAGAAGGCACGGGGATAAGCAGTATCCATATCTGCATAGAGGCTAATATCATCATGTCCGTGAGCATGGATCATTGCAACAGACGTTCCACTTGTCACTGCCGTGTATCCTGTTGTACCACTAGCGTTGCATACGAAGGACACCATCCTGAGTCTCTCGGGGACAACGTCAATTGGCTCAAGCGTCATGATGTCGATGACATTCTCCGGGTGTGAAGGATCTGCCCAACTAACATAGTTGTTGCTAGGTTTCGGTCCAGCCTCACCAGATAAAACGATGTTTCGCAACTTAATACCCTAAAAAAAAGTCAGGATGAAGATGTCAATAGGCAGATCGTACTCACATCAGACTTTATTGAAATCTCTTTCGTGTCGTTCGAAATAGTAAGAGCCCTCCACCATGACTTCGTAATCGGTGTTGGCCCCACCAGCGGGGAATCCTTGTCACAGAATACGACTGACCTAATTCCACGATGATCTTCAGCGATCCATATTTTGTCAATTGACTTACTCCTTTTGCTCAGTAGCGTGGGGTGATCTTGGTCATCGGAATTTGACGTCATATTGTAAAGGCTCTTGACATAACGCACGCCATCGACGGCAGTATAATCGGCGTATATATCTTGCGTGATATCAACAATGGTATCAGACACCGCGGTGTCCAGCGACTGTTCTTCAGCTGTGATAGCGGCACATTCTCGTACAAGATGCCCAGTAATAGTCATCAGAGTTTCGGGAGGAAGTCTGATCTGAAGTTGGTCTCTAAGCTTTATGGCCAGCAGGTTCTTGATACGAAGAGAACGTCGGCTGATCTCGCTTGCGGGCGGTTCAAAACTCCATTCTCCAGAAGCTGTCAGAGCGTCCGATATGTCATAAAGCCTAAAGCAGAAGCATTCATGGTGAAAGAATGGTACACGGCGACCTTGCATCATGCATCGGCGTCTCGCGCAAGTATGTAGATTGATCCATTCGTAGCTATCGTGTACAGTTTCAATCATGCGGAGCTTGAAATCCATAGGAAATCGTTGATTTCCTATATCTGTTTTTATGTAAGCTAAGCCGATGTCAAGTGGTATGGATCGGTAAACGAACGCGAGATCACCAAGTCGCCTTCTCGCAACTCGAATTGACAGAGACGGCATCTTGTATCTGCCATACAATAGTACGGCGCATCGTGCGGTGAGTCCATGACTATCAATTCGCCAGGCCGAGATGATGGAGCTTGAGCTAAGCGCCGAACAATTCTTGCCCGCATCACCGAACGGTAGTGGGTCCATTTGAGACGGGGCCGCTGAAAGGTTGATCCGTGGCTTGGACAGCAGGTAGAGACCCCAGGCTTTCAATCACAAGTCAAAGAGGAGATAACACAACTTAGGATCTCCACGTCGACTAATAAAAAGCTTCAGGTAAACCGAGTACATGAAATATTTCTTAATTTTAGTAGTATTTCTGTTATTGTGAAAAAAATCTCTCAAGTTTCTTACCTCCTTTTAGCAGGGCACTGAACTTGGCGAGGTAGTTCGTTCCCGTCATGAACAAGCGCCTCTTGGTCGATATACATTTTGGTCTGCCTTTTCCCTCAAACTCAACGGGACTTGACTTTTTATATTTCAAGATTGATTGGTCAACATAGAGCTGTCGGGTGGCTTAAAAGTTTTGAACTTTACATTATGCAATATGGAAAAGATAAGAACTCTACTTGGTCACTTATAAGAGACATGCCTCAGTCATGGGACGTGGAGGAAAATCTTCCGTTTCATCAATTTCTGTTTCCATTTCTTCTTCAACAAATCAGCCGCGGAGACTTCAAAGACGAACCCGGATCCATCATGATTATACTACTCACAATATTAAGCTGGCTCCAAGCATTGCTTAGCCTCTTTTTTGCGAAGCCGGGGCCGTCAGGTAATCATGAAATACCCCGGACGCCTATAGTATTAACGAATATTGACAATAGAAATCGATCTGACCGGCCTTACTACTACTCTGGCCCCAAGTACAAAACCTGAGCTAAACGGACTACCGGACGAGGTCATGATACTTATTGTTCATCACATCTATCTAGGGAACGATAAGCCCTCCATATTCGCCTTCTTTGTCCTTCGTCAAGTCTCTAGACGTTTCAGACGACTGACGCAGGATCGTCAATTTCTTTCGCACGTCTTCTCAAGCGACGACTGCTGCAGAGTATGTTCGCAACCCGGTGCTTTGTGGCAAACGTGTTGTGATGAGCCACTCCCGTACTTTTCAACCTGGTGGAACAGGGATGGTTACTCCGAGGAAAAGCATTGTTTTGGTCACAAGATCAACAGAGAAGACTCAAAAGGGCTCGGCGACCTCATCAGAAACGAAAGTCTATGTACCGCATGCAAAGACGCCCGCAAGAAACAGCGCATGTCACTAAACTGTAAATTTGCAGCCAGAAATGTATGGGACTGGGAATTCTGCACTGCGTGTAAAGTCAAGCATCCATCTTTATGCTTTTCTGCTGGTCAGAAAGTGTGTATTGCAAGGACAGGTTATATCCGTCTCTGTGAGCATAAGGTAATCTACTGGCATGATTTCGAAAGGTTCATCCGAGATCCTGTCCCGGATGGGGGGGCAACACACAGAGAAGTCCTCATGGTCTGCCGTCATCCATGTCACCGCACGCCCTGTTCTGTTGGAAATTACGCCGCCCCTATAGCTACACTGGTTCGAAGCAAGGACCGGTACTACCTGAGTCTTAACTACGACACGTTTACGAATCCCAATCTGGCCCCAAAACACACTCCCCATGGTTACGATAAGAAGAAAGGGACAATATACCTTCCGTTTTCCACCATCAAACAAGCTATTCAGCCTGTTCGACAAAAGTGCGCACAATACTTTGCGCCAGAGCGTCTGTCCGGATTCCTACCTGAGCTAGGCTGTATCTACATTGATCAAAGCTCCTCTAGTTCTGGTCTCGTCCGGATATTAGACCCGTATTTTCTTTGGAAAAGAACGAAATACCATGGCAGTCCTGGGTCTGTTTCTTCGTCGGTTAAAAGTCGACCTTGCCCGCGACGGAATCACAAAAAAAAAAATTCCTGTATCAGTCTTCAATACAGTCGATTTATAATGCTCAACATGCATCAATCTCAGAGACTACCTCGTCTAAATATACCAAGTCATGAATGGTTTCATGAAATTAGAAGAGTGTCATACTTATACCAAGGGCCGTCTTGCGTTGCTGAAACATGCCATAACCCAAGCTGTCGGAACCATTACTCAATGACACCGAGCTCATCGCATCCTGCAGTTACCCTATCGAGACCACCACAATGGTCGATTTTGGATTGGCTTTGAAACTCGAGGGCATCCAATCTTGTCGGTATCACACGGGGCTCGGCCAATACCCTCGTTATTATACCATGGGATCGCCCTTTGAGGACGGCCAACGATACCTCAGTCTTAACTAACAATAAAATGGCCAGATCATCCTCAACAGTTTGGGCATCGCGATTGGGGTACCACAAGTGAGAGTAGTTTGTTTCGGATCAATATCTGCAGACTTGAGCGACCTGCCTCGTCTCTTCATTGTGGTTTCGTCGGAGGCTGAGGAATTTGCCGACTTTGGAGTCTTTGCCTTCGAGACCTGCTTAGTTGCCGGGGACGAGTTTGCTTTCTTGTTGTTTGTTGCCTTTTTAGTCGCTTTTGGTGTCTCCTTGGTTGCAGACACGATGGTGCCCGTGTTGCGTTGGAGCAAGCTAGCCCAATGGGGCCCCGCCTTCCGGAACTTGGAGGAGCTGTCGTGCTGCCTGATCGATCGTATGTCTGTGCACTTGGGGTCCCAGGTCGGATGATCACCGCCGCAGAGACAGCATTTTTCCTTTAGTGACGAACAGTTTTTGGTGTGATGTGCCTCGGAACAACGACCGCATCGCACGCTTTCGTGTTGACAGGCTTTTTGGAAGTGATCGGGGTGCCTTGGGCGGGGAAAGGTCTGGAGTGATTTTGGTTAGTGCTTGGATGTAGTCAGTTACAGCAGGTTTTGGAACGGAACCTTACATGCAATCATATTGCCTTCCCATGATGGTGATTGGTGTTTTGGAGATGTGCAAGGCAACACTGAGATCTGAAGTGTCCAGAAGGAGTCTGTTGTATGATACCCTTGCGGTGACGGTAGGCTCTTTGAACTGCATCTGCCTGGCAATTTTCTTCAGGCTGTAGTTCTTTTTGATGAAATGGTCAGAACCGACGTCTCGAACTTCGACGGTGTAGCGAGGCTCGATGAGCCAACAGTTGGTCGAAAACCCGAATTCCTTGCCGATCGCGGCAGATTGTTTCCGAATTGCACCGTCAGACTCCCATGATTTGACATCAATCAAGATACACGGGCGCAGGTTGCTGTTGCGATTGGCAACCTTTGGCTTGAGCAGCGTTGCAGCAAAAATGTCCTGCCAATGAGTACCTGGGAGCTTCCGTAGACGTTCGCAAATCTTGGAATTTGGTCAGGCCTTTCTCCTCGATGAGTCTCACATCAGAACATATCTGAGCGTCGGATTGTCGCCAGGAAGAAGCTCATCGGGAAGTGAAGGAGTTCGATTGAGAAGTTCCTGGAGCTGAGTCTTGATCTCCAGAATTGCATCCGAAGGTGCTGCAGTGGTCATGTAGCGGCAAAGATCTCGTACCTCATCTTTCAAGGCGATCAACTCATCGGAGAGTTTCGCCATGACCTGTTCAAGCTGCCGGTGACCCTTTTGGCCGTTTTGGCAACAATATTGGCCGCCATTCGGAGGGCTCGCATCCTCAACAACTTTGTCCGTTGCGATAGGGTCAAAAGGGCCGGGTAGTAGATCACATAATCAGACTTGTCCCGTTGAGAGACAATAAAAAGGATGTTGCAAAAGAACACAGAGTAACAAGCCACGAAGATACTTGACGAGTAGAAAAATTATTCTGTGCAATTAGATAGTCTTATAATAAAGTCTCCAAGCTCGAAAGGTCGCTTTTTGCCAAAGTATCTACTTATTGCTCGGATGGATATGCGCAGCATCTCAACTTGCACGTAACTCTTCTTGGCAACATTCTGAGGTCCGAACAGCAACATTCATCTCC
The DNA here is from genome assembly GCA_013396255.1 of Fusarium sp. NRRL 25303. Lineage (NCBI taxonomy): Eukaryota > Fungi > Ascomycota > Sordariomycetes > Hypocreales > Nectriaceae > Fusarium > Fusarium sp. NRRL 25303. The sequence continues at coordinate 48,368 of JAAOAY010000107.1, forward strand.
ACGTCAATCTCCGAGGCTTGCCGCGAAAAAAGCGAGCACGATTCTTAGCCGCATATTCTTTTACTCTCTAATCTGGGCCCTTGATCCTGAGTTATCGCAAGACTTAGGCTGGCAAATTAGGCGAAGTTTGGGCTCCTCTGGGGAGCTTACCTTATCATTCTCTTCCAGGCTTGAAGATCTTTTGATTCCCTTTGATAGCGAGCCCGTTTGGCGAGACAAGATAATGGAGATTATTGCAGAAATTATTCCACGAGTATCAAGCAAAATTTATTCAAGCAGCTGGGCATCGACTCATTGCCATTTCATCGTGTGGCTTTCTTGAACGTCCAGTTGGTGGTGAAAACTTTTGCTGTGAATCGATGTACTGGGCCCCTCGCTATGCTGGGAGTAAATTTAGGCTCCACCAGTACCCCGCTGACATCCATGGAGCAGGGGATGCTCGGTCCTGTCCGGGCAGCTGCAAATTGGGAGACTCTGGGGCAGGAAAGAAAACTCTGGACATCGACCTTGAATGACAAAAATACTTACGCAAGTTAGCATAAGTTGAGCCTGAATTTAGTCAGAATATAGGATACCCTGTGCTAACCCTATTTTGAAACCTTGCATCTCGGCCCAGTGTTTTCTTGCTCCCTGAGGGTCTCGTAGTGCCAACAGCACCTAGGTAGGTACTACCGTAGAGAGGCACCTGAGGCAACTGTACTGACAGAACGCCTTCCGGATACGGACTGCCCATCGTTTCTCTTGCCTTGCGTTGGCTGGCGACAGCGGTGGCCCAGAATACCTACCTACCTAAGAATCTTATGCTGGCTGCCCGTTCATCAGCTCCACATCATCTTACTACCTGGACTTTCGTGATTCAGCAACAGATTTTATCACAGTCTCTCATTGATCTTTTTCTTCTGCATCCTTTCACGTCAATCATTTGAGTCTCTCATTACTGTTTCTATCGCTACGTAAGAAACATACTCTCATTCTTTTTTTCTTCGATCTTCTCCACCTCTTAATTCCTCCTGGACGGCTGCCCTCCCAAGCTGTTCCAAGGGGCAGCCGTCCATCGTACCCTTTTCTCGCACTTCTGTCTCTTATTTGATCCGTTATCCTGGCTTACCATCGGCAAGGCCGTGGTGGCGGGAAGAATAAGAGGAGGAACAAGACCAAGAGTCTGGGAAAGCCCAGAGGATCAGGGGGTCCTGATCAGAAACCCCTCGACTGGGATGGTGAATTGCGCATTGTGCAAGGAAACATCATGCAGTCGGAGTTAAGATTTCGCCAGATCATGAGTGCTGAACACAGCGGACTCAATGGCCCTGGTGCGCATATCTTGGCTCTCAGCGATCTCACCAAAGAAGTCGCCCGGGCGAGCAGTTTTGGCTACCATTTGGCGATTGATTCTGACCGACCGCTTGTCGAAGGTGATAATCCCAACGACAAGAAGCTTATCTGTAAGATGGCCAAGAAGAAGACGAAGCGATTACTCAAAGCACTGCACGAAGAAGTAAAAGAGGACGAAAAGCCACCCTACGAAGCATTTACTTTGTCCAGAGTTTTCTTTTTCGTTCACAAGTCCATCCCACTAGATGCCTGGCGTGCCGAATTCCACGAAGACAACAACAAGGGCTTTGCCGCCACCCTCTACTTGAGAACCACTTTAGTTGAGATATCGATTCACAATGTACACAACCCCAACACTGCCGAGGAGCAAATCAATATCGATCCCCTGGTTAGTCGAGCACGTACTTCTGGCCTCCAGCTTATGGTCGGTGACTTCAAGTTTCACCACTTTATATGGGCTGGCTCGCTTCTGAAACCTGGTCGAACATGTTCAAAGGCCAAGGCACTTGTGGAGGGGATGAAACGAGCGGGCATGAAACTTCTCACAGAAAGTGGCACCCGTACCTTTACCCGCGGACAATCCGAGTCTTGTATCGACTTGACATTCGGCAGCCAGGATATCGCAGCTCGGTGTCTGAGTTGGGGAGTCGATAAGAATCTTTTGCTGGGACGAATCCGACCATTTCCCAATTCGCACAGTTCTTGACATCCAACCCCCACCCGACAATTCTCTCCGCTACAAGTACAGTAAGGCTGCTATAGGGGGTTACCAAGCAGAAATCCAAGACAAGATGGCATCGCTAAACAAATTCGACTTCGAATGCCTAAGAGGACGAGAGGATGCAGCTGGCAAGTTGGAGGAGCTGGGCGAACAGTTTCTTACCAACGTCAAGAAGGCTATGGATAACAACATACCTACCGAACTCGCGAACCCGCCCCTACCGACCGGCCGACCTATGAATCCTAGCAAGCGAGCGACTTTACAGAACGAAGCGACCACGATTGCCGAGACCCGCACGGGGTTGAGCGCTGTCGAACGTAAAAAGAAGCGGAACGAGGACTTCAGAGTCAAGCTCAGGGGATGCAGCCGATACCGCCGCGGCGTAGCCAAGACAAGCAAAGGCACAAATGGAGTTTGGAACATACTCAAGAGAACCGTATGGAGGGCGCAACCAAAGACCGCACCCAATATGCAGCCTTTGACAAAGGACACGGGCGGCAAAAATTACTCGACTGAAGAGGAGAAGCAGACCTGCATGAAGCAAAGCTTGTGGTCTGAGACTTCGGACACATTCGCACCGGAGCTTCAATTCCCCAAGTGGGATCCAGACATACCGCGACTGTCGATGCGACAAACAATTACCGAGGACGAAGTCGACAAGTACTTCCGGGGGTTACCGAGCGGCAAGGCGGCGGGGAATGACATGATTGGCAATAGGGCCATCAAGCTCGCTCGCGAACAACTCGTTCCTTTCATCACTCGATTCTTCAGTGCTTGCTTCGAATTCTCGATCATCCCTCCCATGTTTCGGCTCGCTATTACTGTCATCCTTCCCAAGGCCGGCAAGGATTCCTACAACACCCCCAAAAGCTAGGGGCCTATCGCTCTTCTTCCAGCGTTTGGCAAGCTCTTAGAGAGAATCGCGGCCAATCGCCTCAAGGAAGCTGCTACTTCACACTCTCTCCTGCCTATAACACAATACGGCGCACCCAGGATATCAACTACCGACGCCATTAAGACCTTTTAAAGGTTATCTATAAAGCGTGATCAGGCAAGCCAAACAGGAGAGCAAAGCGATACTGGTAGAGGATACTAAGGAAGGTCACTCTTATAAGCCTTGACATATCCGCTACTTATAACAATATTAACTAACAGAAGCTTTTATAGATTCTTACTGATACAGGCCTGCCTGAGTGTTATATCCTTCTCATTCATTCTTCTTTATCCTAACAACAAACAGCCCTCAAGGTCCCAAGAAGCATATCTAAGGTCTTCTTTGTCAACATCGGCACCCCCCCGGGATCACCACTCTCACCATTACTTTCCTTTTCTTTACCGCGCCGCTTATGGCCCGCATTAACAAGCATGGGCTCAAGGATGTCACTGTTCATACCTTTGCCTACGTGGACGACACCTATCTTGTTACTGTCTTGAAGTCGTATAAATTGAATTGTCGAGGACTTGAGGTCGCTTACGAAAGCATTATGGAATAGGCCACAGAAGTTAGTATGAAGTTTTCGCCACAGAAGTACAGCATTATGCATATCAAATGTCCCATCGACACTGATTCCGATTGCAAGTTACTGCCAAATATCAAGGGCCTGAAGGATAACACTTCATGTTTGAAAGAGAAGGTCAAGGTTCTGGGTCTCGTGCTCGACCCAGGCCTCACGTGGGAGCATCATATCACCGACGTTGAGGAGAGGGTGGAAAAGTCGCTCAAATATCTGAGGAAGATACTTGGATCAGTCTGGGGAGTTACGGTTCAGGCAGCGAGAAAGTTTTTTATCGGTAAAATCAGGTCCAATATCGCTTACGGCTGCGCGGCTTGATTCATTCACAGCCCCGGTATGTCGCTATGATGGTCGCTGAAGCGTGAGCAGATCTACCGCCTGGAAAAGCTCCAGAACGAGTGTCTGAAACAAGTTTCTGACGCCCTCGGCAATACCTCCCAGCGCATCCTAGAGAAAGAGCTCCACATCAACAGCATCCGCATTTTCCTCCGTCGTACCGTGTTAGCTGCACGAGCTGAGAAGCTGAAGATCATCACAAAGTCGTCAAATCAACACCACATCGAGGACGTCTTTATTCGGTCATCTTCAGCAGCTTCATACCCCACTGTATACTCTATACTCGATCTCCAGGCACGGAATTGGGCGAATCAAGCGAAAAACGAAATAATCAAGAAGAAAAATGGCAGCGACAAGAGATTCTTCGCCATTTGGCTGATCAAGGAGAAGCGCAGCGCTGTCGTCAACCGTTTGGCTCAAAAGCATGCCACTCGGTGGAACTCAGAGCTCTGGGACAACTACCGACGCCAGCGGGCTGCCCAACACCCGAAACAGCATCGTCCCCTGGCCTTGGAGGAGGCATGGGGTCCTCAGAGTCTCGGTTACTACAACGGCCTGTCTCGTGGCCAGAGCACAATGCTTCTACAGTGTCGCGCCGAGTTCATTGGCTTGAACTATTTCCTCAACGGAATTGGCGGGAAGCGCCAATCCCCGCAAGCGCAAGCTCCAGGTACTCGCTCAGTAGAGTCTTTAGAGGCCGCCATGGAGTCCATCCCCGCTACGTGCCCTTGCGGGCATGTCAGACAGACCGTCTTCCATATGTTCATTGAATGCCCCGACCTTCGCGTCGCGCGCCGCCAATTGGAGGACAATGTAGGGACGCTGGACTTCAAGCAGCTACTGACATCGCACGGCACTGTTGCCGCTGATTGGGCTATCACCCATTTTAAGCTGGCAGCACAGTGTGAGTTTCCTCGTGAGGGCTCTCAATTTGCCAGCGATGACACCGAACCTTCATCTTGCCGAATTAACTAATTACAGAATGGACATGGACCGATGAACTGGACTGTGTCCAAGTTTTTATTGACGTCTCCCTTACTCCGCAACCCGGAGCTCCGGACTCAGATCCTTGTCTAATTTAGTAACCACTTATTGATCGCAGCGTCGGTTGAGAACAAGGAACTTCGACCCCATTCATCTCCAAATCGTCGGGTGGTGTTGTTAGCTCCATGGCATCTGGCTCCGGTTCCTTGTCTTGTGAATCCTGGCCACTGTTCGATTCCAAAAAGGCGGTAATCATGGCTTGACCTGGATTGGGCACAGGATACTTTTTTGGTCTACCAACTGGTTTCTTGGCGGATTCCTGGGACGAAGGGACACTCGAAGAGCCCTGGGTTGAGGTTTTCGTCTTCTCATTCCCTCCCTCAGCACTCTTTAAGGACTTTGAAGCTTCGAGATTTAAGGCCCAGTGAGGAACCTTGTTGCGGTAAAATAGAGACTTCTGATGCTCTGCTCTTGAGAGTTTATCCGTACAACATGGATACCAAGCCTTGTGACTTCTACCACAGTTGCAGCACTTGAAGTCCCTTTGCACGTCGCAAGTGAAAGTGTCATGCGCTTCTGCACAAAGGCCGAAATGCGGCGAGTTGGCGTTGCAGTCGTTGGCAAAGTAATTGGGTTTGCAGCATCTGTTGCAGAAGAGCGGGATACCCTGAGCACAGTAGGGCCTGTATAGCTTCTGTCAGCTTGCGTTGAGAATGATGGACAATCTGGGTGGGTCGTTACTTACTTGGCCTCATAGTGATGACCGAATACCTTGGCACCTTTCAGTGCAATTCGCTTAGCTGTGCCCAAATGCTCGGTTTGTGGGATTGCACGCTGGTACACAATCTTTTCCCTGACACCAGACTCACTGAGCTCATCTTCGACAAACTTCTTCATGTCATAGTCATATCCCATCTTTTGGTTAACGGCGAGGTCGACTATGTGCAGATGGTAGATGAGAGGAAGGGCAGAGAATTCATGCTCAAGCTCAAACAGTCCTTTCAGGCTTCCAATGCTTTGCCGAATGTGTTCTCCAGTATCCCAGTTGTAAAATGATATGATCATGAAATTGGGCTTGCCTTTTGATCGAGCTTCTTGCAACTTGACGGTATCGATTTTAGCCTAAACTCCGCACTGGGATTGGACCATATGCGTGTGTTGGAAATGGTTATACTTCTTCAGCTTTTAACGGAAATCTTGTTCATTGTGGATTTTGACCATCACGTAGCCAGCTTCGGGATTGATATCCTCATCAAACTGGCCAAATAGTCGGCCTTCGAGTTTCAGCAAGTTGTCCTCAACATTACGCATTCGACTAGTGATGCCACTCATCTGTGTGCCGAGGTCTCCGAGGCATGAACGAAGTGTACCTCTGAATACTGGATTTTGACCCTGTTCAAATTCGCGGCCCATGAACTCCTGTTGGATGTTGGCCAGTTGTTGACGGAAGTGATCAAAATTGTCGACCATTTCCTGGTGAGGCAAGTCGAATGTGTTAACATCGGACTCGAATTTTGACAAACGCTTTGTGATATCTTTCAACGATTTACTGATCGATGCACGACTTATAGTTCGTAATTCACTCACTATTTCAGCAATAGCACAAGATGTTTGCTTGGAACTCTCCCACAAGAGGTACAGTATATCCTCCTGCGAGGGGTGTTCAGGAGTAGTGTACCTTTCGTTCTTCGACGTTTGTTCTGATGGCCTCGGGAAGGCATGATGACGATAGACGAGAGAACTTGATGAAATGAAGATGAATGACTTGAATGATGTTGAAATTGATGATCATGAAGATATAGAAAGCAGTCACGGCTATGAAGGTGCAACTTATAGCAGTAACGAGAGCAGAAGTGCTCTAACTTTGCATTATCTATTGCGCCTTAGGTTCCAGAGACACGGAAATACCCAAGCCTGTCTCTCATGCCCCTCTGAAAGGCTATCATTACTCCAAGGTCAGTCAATGTTCCCATATCTCCGTTACTACCCTGTAAGACTGGCTTGACATGCCGTCTTTGCCGGCCAGTCAGGCTAGGATGCTAGCACAACACGTCCGGGAAATTGTGAGAAGATACCGCTCATGCAAGCCTCGAACCATGCTTAGCCGAATCAGAACACCCAATTAAAGATACGAGACAAAGGATTCAAAGGTTGTCGCGGAAACAGGAATAACAGGTCACATGGAACGGCACGGAATACTACATCCAGGCGATAGTATACGATGAGTATCACAGCCCAGCCTACCTCATGTCAGTGGTTTGGCTGTCGAAGGCGTGTATTCAGTGATCAAAGAGGAAGCATGTCGGAGTTGCATTAGGTTGATTAGCGATGAGCAGGACTCTATGGTTTCAGCTGGTAAGCCTCCTGACCAGGGGATTTCCCAGACAAGGCGGCAAGGCCTACGTAAGTGCCAAGAGATCTCAATAGTGCTCCCGAGGCAAAGTCGTTGGTTTACGCGAATAGACTCCAAACTATGGCTCCTGTTAGGAGCTGTATTGTCCTGTAGCATCTTCCGGGGATTTCCGCCGCTCGAAAGAGGCATGCAGGGTGCGAAAACAAGACTGGGCCGTTTCAATCATAGCAGCTAGCTATAGTAACAGTTTTACATCTCAGCAAGTGAGAAAGAAAAGATTCGGCCATTTTTGGGCAGGTAATATTAGAGCCTGGGAGTGTTTTGATTACTATACAATTCAAACCCGGTATATACATCCAAGCTTTGAAGAAGACACTGATTGAGTGTGATTGGTGGTGCAAGCGCATTTTCTCGCAAAGCTCGGGCGATTAGCAACTTTTGAAGAGCTTCAAAGTGGTATTCGAAATGGCCTCTCAATACAATGATGTTGAGGAAGGCAAGGAGCAGATAAGTCTACGTGAATGCCCGGCACTGAGTAGTCTTCGCTTCCTCAAGACCATATACTTGAGAATGCAGTAGTTATACAAGCATAACCAAGCTACAGGGCGAAGGGAGAGATACAGAGGTACCATTCAGTAATATTGAAGATCAATACGTGTATGACCTGCTGGACTTCCATGTTACAGTGAGCTTTGCACCCGACTCTAAGGTTTGAGCATCTGGGCCAAGGAAACAGGGAAATGAGTGCACTCAATTCAAAGTGTGATGTTTAACATGAATTCAGTTTATCCTTTGTTGCGTATCGATGTTGAAATCACCACGTTACAACCAGGCCCAGGATTCATAAACGTGTCGAGATATAGAGTAATGTTTCTTGTAAGTTTCAGATCACTTATCTGTCAGTGTTTCTACAGTAACGTAGTTGCCTTCTTCTTGCTAGTGGCGCACTATAGCATATCTCTACAGAGGATGAGATGAATACTGGACCTTGACGCGCCTTCGTACTATGCATGCTAACCCAGAGGGACTTCCTTATACTGAAAGCGAGCTCGTTCATTTTTCAACAACCGGTAACCATGAGCTGTTTTCTTCACTAAAATATGGACAGAATACAGCCTTAGACACGAGATGAATGGAGATAAGGTTTCTCGCGAGATCAAAGCGCTGATAGAAACCCTTTGGGGTGCATACATGTCACATTGAGTTGTCTACGACCTACCTGTGATGTACTATACCTCGAAAAGCCTTGCACGGCAACATCCAATAGTTACTACGAGAAACCCACCTATTTTCATCCTTCAAGAGTCTTGATTGAACAGCTGAGCCGATTGCGGATTGGCCGCGAGTTGGTCATCATCAGTCCGAAACTCGAACAGGTCAGCCAGTCTGTCATAGTTCAGAGCCGGGGGAAGTTCTCGCTTCAGCGAACCCCATTGACGCCATTTCGCGACCCATTTGCAGCTGTCGACATCCTCGGTCTCTTTGGCCAAGGCCTGCGCATCTAACGAGACGCATGTATTGAAGTCGGCAGACAAGACTCCAGATGTCTGGTTCACCAACTTATTAATGGCTTTTGCGTCTTCATCACGGATCATACTTCCGTCATAAACTGTGCAGGGGATCATTTCGTCATCATGGAATATGCCGCGCGCATTCAACAGCTTGTATGCTCGATACCATGCGACACTCGATGGACTATCCGCTGGAGGAGGTCTGTGCAGAAGTCCTGACGTGAGCCTGCCTCTAGGTGAAGCGAGAAAGATTTGGCAGGGATTCCAACACCTTTCACGTCGAGTGCGTCCTGAATTCAGTAGCTAATGTTGAGCGAGAGGGAAGATTTGATCCACTTGGGTTCAACTTTGATTCTCCCACCACGTTGCAAACAAAGCATCACACCCGAAGGCCGAACATACGAGAGTCCGACAATACAATCCAGCATGTTGACTCGGCGGACAATCAGTAGCGAGGGGTTTTCTTTGACAAAAGGAGCGAGACCGCGGGCGTGGGTGTGGGGATCGTTCACTGAATCAAAGTCTTCGTGCAATACGAGATCCTTCAAATGAATGCGTTGACCAGCAATGCGTTTCAAGAAGCGGATGGCGTTCGCTGCGGCTGAGAATCGAATCTTTTCTCGACATTGAAGACCACAGTGATTGTAATCATTAGTGTCATGTTCACATATGTCGTCCTCATCATCCTGGTCATCGTCCTGGTCGCCGTTGCTGCCATTATCGCTATCATCCTCGTCACTATCACGTTCCAGCAGCGAGTCTGGAGCCCGAGGAGGAGGCTTAGAGTGCCACCTATCCGGAAACTCCCAAATCCCATCAATGTCCAGGAGTCTGATAGCATTCTTCACCTCCCCCTCGGATGGAATATCCCAATTATCGAAACGAAGACATAGAAAGCTTTCGACTATGTCTGGCCCAATCCAACGTGGAAATATTGTACGGAGGTGATTTGCGAACTGGACCGGTTTCTTGTCTGCGATGAGCCTTAAGTAATACGACAGGGCATCCCGAATCTCCGAGTCGCTTCCAGGCCCAAATTTCGATGGACGCCTCGTCTCTCGCAAGCGATGAACACCCGAGAAGCCAGCGTAGCTTTGATCTGGCCCCTTGTAAAAGACAATCGAATTGACGTAAATGTTAAGGAATCCTTGAAGCGACATACAGCAGCGCATGCCCTTCAATCTCTCGACCTCGTCGCGTGTTCGCTCATCACCAGATCCAGATTCGGCAGCCATCACCTCGTTGGCTCTTCTGTTGTTATGAACCGACCACTCAAGTCGATGATTTCTCGGCACGGCCTCGAGCTGGTTCGCAAAGTTGGGGTATTTCAGGGCGATCCATCCATACATCTTGGGAGTCATAAACTCCGCTAAACGAAGGACCAAGTCTGCCTCTAGGCGACGATAGTACGCTGTAACAACATTGAAGCAACCAGCTAGACTTCGCCAGTCCTCGCGATACAGCGTCGAGAAGGTAACTGTGTTGACGGATAAGGGGAGATCCCTGGTCTCGTTGGCGATGGTACGGCACGTGAACATGAGGGAAAAGTCAATTTGTTGGCCGTCACTCGTCTTGAGCCTGTCGGATTTCGCATCGTAAACGTATCCGCCGTCGACTTTGAATTAATCGCCATAGATGTGAAGGCGCAGCTCCGACGGCAATCGGAGGAAGCAGCGCCTGGTCGACATGGCCCAAAGTGAAATGGTTGAGTCAATATCTTGGGGTTTGCACGAGGGAAAGCGTGTGAACGAAGAGGAGGGAGACGCGCGGGGGTTTTATAGTGCATTACCAGATGTTAGAGTTCTGGTGGCGGAGCGAAGTCCACACCTTAGGGGATAGAAGTCATCAGGTAAGTGCTCTCTGCTGATTTAAGTTCTCAGCCATAAGTCTCAACTGCAAATAACACCTCTAAATCACAAATTAGACATTATGCCTCAATGCCTGACCTGGGCGAGTAAGAAAATACAAGGCAATAAACTCATCGCAAGATGTCATAAGCTTAGCAAAGGTATTCGAAACTAATGCCACTCTATTGAATTCTTTTCGTCATTTAGTACCAAGGTCTCCAGATTGCTACAGCATAAAGCTGAGGAGCCAAAACACGAGGTTTATGCATACACTGTCACTTGGAATTGGATGCTTCAAGGTGGATGAACTTTCATTTATTCATTCATTCTTTATCCCCCTTCATCCATCCATGTCTAATTAGCTCAATTCGTTCCTCGCCTTGTTCTGACCTGAAAGTAAATTGTAGTCCCCCATACCAATACCAGCTAACTCATCTCTGCTCATCTATGTCCCTTATTCGAGAAGTCGCAGAGGCATCAGCTGAATCCAAGGCTCAGTCTCAATAAGCTCTGATGGTTTACTTGCCCCAACAAGGAGCCGAAACATAAGTTCATTAGCGCCCTCAAATTGCTGTAATACAGTCTCACTTATGTCCGCCTGCTCCACTGTTGTATTATCCTAAAGGCTTGGGGCCGGGAAGGTAATCCTAAGCAGTAGATGTATGCCTCTGCCAGTAATGGATCTGTCGGATCTTCGATAGCATGGAGGGCTTACCTGTCTGATAGGGACGTTAACGAGCTCCCCACCATGCCTGGCGTCCTAGATGGCGTAAGGCTTGTAATCCATTGAGGTTACTGTAATAAGTCAGTATAATAAAATATAATGTAAAAATCTAAGTCTTTGCTTACTGTTGCTTCTTGGCCAGGGGGTACTTGAAGGGAAGAGTATCCTTGTACTTATTGCTCAAAACAAGAAGCTTGCTAAAAGGCTTCCAAGCAAGAGCTTCATCATCCTTAGATAGTTTAAAGAATAGATTAAAAGGCTTTAATACCTTAAGCTTCTTAGGCTTAGTGATATACCAGATATATAACTTAAGTCAAGTAAAGACATTAGTAGCATAGAGTAGAGGCATGGATTTTCTAAAATAATATAAGCTTTGACTTACTATAATTCATTACTATAATTACTTACCTGGATAATTCTAACTTAGCCTGGATAGAATTAAGCTTACGCTTAACCATTTGAGGATGGTTAATAATTGCATTGCATTTAACCTATAATAAATGCAATACAGTAATAAGTGGCTGCTTAATGTATGTAATATAAATCTTAAGATTAGCCTAGCAATATTAGCTTATATTACTGTAAAAAATTACAGGTTTATACTACAATCTTTTCTTGCAGAATTATCTCCTCTGATTTAGCTGGAACTATAGATTTAGTATTGTTTTAGTTAAGCGTTTTATTGATCTATAAAAGCTGGTAGTCCTTATCCTTGTCTATCTTATCTACATCCTCCCACATAGGATCACCATTATCATCAGGGATCTCACCAGCTTTCTAAGCTAGCTTAGAAAATGCTTAATCTTTAAAGAGATTATAATGCTTGCCCTTTCTAATATTACCTTAAATTAGTTTCTGAATAAATATATAAAG
>JAAOAY010000108.1:0-44318 GCA_013396255.1 Fusarium sp. NRRL 25303
GGAATGTCTAAAGGGGAAAATGGGAAGGCTGGTGTATACGCCAGCGCCAAGATGGTCCAGGCCCAATGTCATTCTTTCAGGGTTGTAACTTGGTAGACTCGACCCATGCAGAGGCGACCAAGAATCTGCAATGACGTTAAGTTAAGGTTCATAGAAAAAACAAAACCTCAATGAATATTCTGTGACAGCATTTGCACAGAATATTCACATCATATTCTCAGTGTTCTATCACCTTCACTCAGTTCCCCATCTACTTTAGTAATGACCCCAGCCTATTAATTTCACATCGAGATTATGCATATCATCCTCGGGCTGTCCAAGCTTCTGCAAACATTTTATCCTAGCCAATCAAGGTAATGAAGACGCGTGAAAGAGAGGCCTCGATGTCTCGGCGCTGTTGTGTTAATGGCCACTCACTTGTCGCAATTTCAACTGTTGTCAGAAATTAAATCACCAATTAGTTATCTGCTTCTACGTACTGAACTAGGTAGGAACTGAAGGGTGTTAAACGTATTGAATGTTCTGATAGTCACTATGTGTAGTAAACCTTTAGGTACTAGGTACCAAGCATATCCGTGCGATCTCTACGATAATTCTTTCACATTGATGTTTGTATGAAATGTTGAGTGGACTGATTACTTCAAATGCAAACTCATCATGCTTTACTTTCGATCTAATCAAATGTTGTATGATCTAGGGAGCCTTCAGTCTGAGGTCCTGTTAGTCTCCAAGTCACTGACTTTGGATGGTGTTGGGTGTGAGCTTCTGAGACTTTCAACGTCGTCAATGCGGGTGGTTTTGAGATACTAGTATAGTAGTTATATATATATATATATATCTCCGAATTGACTCGGGCTATAGGCTTTTCACCTTCGATTAGAACCTCTAATATTCAAGGTGCCAGAAACTTATTGCAAACACTACAAAACTACAGCACAAATGACTCCAAGCCAGCTCTATACGAGTTCACTGTCAAGGGTACTGGACCCTTTGCAAGTGGTAACGTTGACTTTGCGCCGATTTGTTTCGCGAACTTGGATACAAAATACTTACGGAGTATAGTGTAGCCCCCTGGGGAGGGTGACCTTAAGCCATAGATAGTGACTGGCTGAGGCCATCTCTGTAGAGTTATGAGGCGACATTCCTGTTCGAAGTGAATGCTTCATATACTCTACCTCCCAATACATGATATCATGGTCCGCAGTATATCATTGGCTTCAGTCTTTGACACACTTCTGATCACGTTACACTCCAACCATCTCACTTACAACTTGCAAGGAGCGAGACAAGAGGAAACCATCCATCCATTCAACTCAAGTAAGACGAATACAACTGCCAGCGATTTCATGATCGACTATGCTACCATGCTTTGAGTTTACCATAAGGATTACACAACTCGCGAGAGCTTATAATAAGTATTACCCCAAGAGCAGATGTGTTCTAGATATCTTCTGTCTGAGGGCTTACGTGTTGAGGAGATGAGTCAGAGCCCTCATGCCTTTCAGTACTTTAGGAACACGAGGTACGTTCCCTTGTAAAGAGCTTTTCTACTCTTGAGAAAGGCCGGCGTCAGGGAGGAAGAAAACTCAAGACTTAAAAAGAGGATGCCAAAATAAACACAGCAAAGAGTCTCGTAAGCTTAGGCTGCATTGACCTGGATACTTTTACCGCTTAGGTCCTGAGATTTCTTGCCTCCCCTAGGCTGGGTGATCATCAGGGTGAGATGTTATATATCTCGGAATTGTCGGAAGTGGTTGGCCTCGGGACACTCGGTGGTGAATCTGGTGATGCAACCGCAGCGCTTTGACCTGGACGAGGGTAGAATTCGAGTCTTGCAAACGGTTGCTAGGAATGCCTCATAACTCTGGAGCAAACTTATTCCGCTGAAACTTTCTCCTGTGCAGGTGGTCGGATGTAAGAATGGCAACTATTAACCAATTTTTTCGCTCTGACACTCGACAACGAGATCCACAAGCATAACTATATTGAGGGAGAAGCCTGATCAAATGTTTAACTCTGTCCTTGTTTCGTATTTTTCTAAGACGTCTTTCTGGTTTTTTGAATCTGATCGCTGTTCGTAGTCGTCTCAGCTACTGTGAACGGTGATGCCTAACTCGAACACTTGGCCATGCCTCAAAATTATCATGTTTTAAATTTCTTCGCCCTGCGTGCATATACTCAACTAATGTAAGTCTCCGACTGGGCTGCTCTCAGTCCATCTAGAGCGAAAGTGGATTTGAGGTGTTAGGTGTTGACCTGTACAAAGTATTGATCGTCGTTGGTTCGAATAGATCTTATTAGTGTATAACGTATATCTCTAGCTTCACGGATCAAAGGCTGTAGCAGTAAATCTTTTGAGTATATATTGTCTACCTGATATATTCTCTACTTCGTACCATTGTATCCAGTCCTTATTGTTACGACCAGAGGAGGCCGACGGCCGGCTCGCCCCGTCAGCCGTGTTTTCGAGCCTCAAAAAACAGCTGCCAACGCAGAAGCCGAATTGCGAAGTTCAAGGTCAGTAATCACATTGTTAGTCGAAGTTACTCTCCTGCACCGACAAGATGTTGGGCTTGAAACAAAATGAATGGCCTGAACGCTCGGTACAGCTACCGACACCGAACAACCCCTACTGTTTCTTCTTGGCTTCAACTAACACACTTTCTGTAGGCGGGTTTCTTCGAGCAGCAGATAACAAGGCGGTGGTCCCTTGGAACAATATGCTAGTACGTCAACATATTGCGGTAGATGCTGACTCTGGTTTAACATGCACTTCCTGTCTTCTCCGCTTGCTATGACGTTCGATGTGGTTATATGCTTTTCTATTCGAACGTTCTACTAAAAGAAACTCCAACATTACATACAAGAGTAGTGATACCCTTGTAATACGTTTAGCAAGCTGAAGTAGGCTCCATTTTGAGTTCCTTTCGGCCTGTCGAGAACCCGGGATTATCGCGGACTTGCTGGTCAACCTGCATTTGACTGTAGAGATAGTGTAATGCCCGCGGGACAAATGCCTAAGATTTTCTAACAAAACCATGAACAGATTCTTCCCTACCGTGGAATTGTATTTGGGAACCCCAAGTTCTGGCTCACTCGAGGCTACTTAAGCGCTTTGTGAGCTGAGTTTGGTTTCAGAAGCAGTTATCAGGGTTAACCAACAACTGCCAACACACCAGCTAGTTACTCTCTCGGAAACCAGGTAAAGTCAGCTAGGTACTTCTTTATTAAGCCAATCATGACTTCAGGTGACAGACCGAACGGGTACTCTGTATGGTTACCGAGGAGCTGGGACTCCATACAAGCCCTTGCTATTTCTTCACCAAGGGCTTCTACCAACACATTTACGTGGCTTGGAGTCAGCTCAACGAAGCGATGTTACCTCGATAGATCTGAATCTTTCGGGCTCACTCATGATGCTGATGCTGATGCTGTGCTTATACTTGTATACTGGAAAAGTCTTGAAAGGCATCAGCTAGATGAGTCTCACGGCTCAGCTGCTCTTTTTCTCAGGGTGAGAAGGGTATGCTGAAGCTTATATTCATATAGCCAACCTGTGTCTCAAATATAAGGGTGTGAAGTCGACCTGCTAGTCATGTCCGCTCTCCTACCGCTCATCTCTGAGTCAAGGTCTGTGCTGTCAAGGCTTGGGTGCCTACTCGCCATATCACATTCAGATGCTAGGACTTACCGTATGATGCGAGTTCGTACAGTGAGCAATATACATAATGAGGGTCGGGAGTAACATTTATAGTATAAATAGCGGTCCTCATGCCGCCACAGTTAAGGTGATCATTCAACCATATTTCTTACTTTAAACGCCTTAAAACACTTCGCTCCCAGCAGACAACATGAAGCCGACTACTCTCACCACTACCATCTTCACCCTCGGCTTCGGTGCTGACTTGGTCACTGCTGCTAAAAGGCCGTGCTGCGACATGAGAGTCTGCGATCAGTTTGACCTCAAGGGTAACTGCAAGACCGAGTGCTACTCTTAGAAGAAACAATCCAAGATCAACGCGAGTGGATTAAAGTCGTCGATCCTTTCCACCAAAACTGATAAGGACTGCTACTTTACTGTTGGTAAGGATGTGTATGTATCCTGTAATCACCTCATATATCAGCCTTGTTCCTAGCTAGTGCAGCAAATAGCCAATCCTGTATGATGGTTGATTCATGGGCCAAGGGCAAAAATGCACCCCAGAATTGCCAAACCGGTATCAAGGATGCCTAGTGTCAAATGTGGTAGTCGATGCGAATCCTTGTCCTCTTCAAGCTTGGTAAATACGTCGGCGTATGGCAGGCGGATATATCTTTGGTGTCAATGTAACGAACGACAGGTCAGTTAAGCCAGGCTATACCAGCACGTATTAAGGCAGGATTGGGTGTTTCGTAGATATTTTAATATATGTTGGGTGTAAAAGTCTTATAGTTGAACCAGGCGTTAATGAATACATTGCAGCACCGTTATATACAACCACAAGCTAGAAGGACTCCCCTTGAATACCACTCTGAACTTTTCGCCTATCCATCCCTTTCATATACATACGACGCGCCAAACCGCCACCGGTATGCCATTTCGACTCCAACGGGGATAAACAGTATGATAGACACAATCTGTCCAAATCCCCAGTAATTCCCATCGTATTTCTCACCCATGTTCTCCGACATTTGCTCCTGGACGTTTCTAAGCGTGAAGATCACCACCAGCAGTGGTATAGTCAGTCCAACCAACACAAGAAGAGGAAGGACGGCAACAAGTGGCCTGTCACTGAACCACTTGTTGACACTCTCACGCCAAGAGGCCTTGTCTTCTGCTCCTTTGGTAACCTTTGCCTTCTCGTCATGGTCGTAGCATGTGCCAGGTAGACCAGCAAGGAGCCAGAATGTGAAGATGTATGTAATCAGGGAAGCAGTCAATTCTAAGCCATTTAGAGATTTGAAAGTTGTCGATCGCCCAATATTTCTGTACTCTGCGGGAAAGCACATATCCTCAACGACACTCCAGTCTGTAGGCGATACCTCTGAGCCCTTACCCTCACCGATGGGGCTTATGTCAAAGGCATGAATGCACCTCGATAAGAAGGGATAGAATGACAGTGCAACAGTTACGCTGAGGAGAAGTAGTTTGGCGTTGTGTTTAATACTGGCTCTCGCGCTGCTTTTCGCTGCTGGCTCCAATAGAGCAACCGGGTACAGAAGCGGCATCATGCTAACGACGGCGACAGATTGGGATATTCGAGCTTCTATAGCGCCCAAGTCCGCAGTGCTGATACCATAGTCTTTGCGAGCAAGTACAGCGATCGTAGCCAGCTGCAGTGCCAGTGCAAAATATGCAGCACAGTCGAAAAATGCTTCAAGGCCGGCTTTTGCAACTTCACGCCCATGGCTGTTCTTGCCACTTCGCTTGGACATTATGACTGCAAGAGATAGTAGTATGCTCAGTATGATCTCGAGAACATAACCAACAGCAACCTGTTGCGGAATGTCAGTTGCAATGCATCATGTATGGAGGATCATTGAGACAGACCCCAATGCCAGATATGTCAGGATTTCCGGTGCCGTAAATGGCGTTGCATATCTCGCTCTTACAATACTCTAGTAAGCTCTTATTAAACTGCGTTTTTGAGTCGAGATCCTGAATGTATTCGCTGAAATCGTTTAGTTCTGCCCATTGCGAGCAATCGATGCTGAGACTGGACATTTTGACTGAGGCTCGCTGATGATTACGATGAACATGCCGCTGGGATGTTCAATCTTGAAATGCTGGGCAATGTCGCTCACTGACTTCAGCCCGATTTTGTCTCAAATGTTATCAAGACCGGCCCCCCAATAATACTCAGCTGCGGCTGAAGGCGGCGTATTCTGGGCGCAGCCAAGATCCAATAGCAACAAATGAAAGGATGATCAGCGCAGGTAGTCTCGATAGTTCATGTCACTGGCTTAAAATGGACAGACCGAGTGCCGAGCCTCGTTGTACAGTGTCGGGTCTCATATAAGGCTCAAGCCTCGAGACATTCTTACCCATCAACAGAGCCGGAAACCGTACCAAGTGTACAGAAGCTCATTCTAATGATACTAGTGCCCTGAGTATGTCGAGATCCATTGTTCTATTCACCGTTGGCTTCAGTCTTGCTGCACTGGTCACTTCACAAATTAGCAGTATTGTGTCTTCAGAAACTTGCGGGTACATCGATGGAGGTAGGGTTGTCATCATTGCGTGCAAGCCATCAACTAACGGGAGACCTTGTCCAGATTTCGATCGTGCAATCGAATGTACGTCTAGATCATGCGGGTTCTTGTTCATATGGGGCCACGACAATGCCTATGCTGGATGCTGCGGTTATGAGAGATGTGCAATCGCCACGACATGTATTGAGTCAGGCACAGCACTAAACAGTAATACCATTCAATGGTAGGCTCACTGATGTTGGATTCAGAAGGCTATATTAAAGCAGATACAGCACCGATGGTTCGCTTTCTGCATGTGCAACCTACACATGGCCACAACTCTCAGCAGAAGCATATTTCTGTGCCACGGCAAGGACGACAGCGACGGTCGTTACAGAGACTAGAGACGCAACTTCTAGCAATCCGTTAACCTTTACTGCGGAGCCAACAATTGAGCCCTCAAGAACAGACGGAGGAGGTCCTCAACCAACGGACGCCGGTGGACCAAACCTCGGGACCGAGTCTGGTCAGTGCATCACTTGATAGAGACTCTCTCGGTATTCTTGTTAACCGCAAAGCAGACTTGAGCTCGCGACAAAGGATAGGCGCCGGGGTGGGCTCGGGGCTTGCTGGTGGGCTGATGTTGATATTTTTTGCGTGAGTGTTTAAGCCATTGTTTCCTATGACTGACCGGAAACACGCACGAGTCTGACGCTTGTCTAGAATCTTTGGGTGCTGCAGACAACGCAAAAGGAAGAGTCTGAGGCCACAGGCCGATTCGAAACCCATGCTACAGAAAGATGCTCAAGCGCAAGTCAGCTCAGCTCCCTTGAAACAAGGACCGGTTGGCAATGGCCTCCTTATTGAGAGGGAAGCTGAAATGACATAGCGTTATGCCAGAATGAGCATCGGGTTGATTGATATACACAGGAGCAGAGGAAAGCATGAGACTAAATGAAGTGAATATGACGATTAGGGAGAATTGGCTGTAGAAAATTGAAATCCACAGAATCGATAGTCTTGTACGGAGTATGTATCATCTCGATATCACGAAATCGTGCCAAGACTCCACAGGGCAATGAGACACAGTGTCTCTGACACTTGTCACCGGCTGGTATGACGGAGCTCGTGTTTCCACCGCCACCAGACAAAGAATGCAGGGCAGGGAGATAGAACGGGCTGAGGGTGTCTTTGTATTGCGTTGCATTGCTGGCAAAGCCCAGAGATATCCCGTCTTCCCAAGAGCAAACCATGATGCTACGAGAGGCTGGAAATGGATGGGCTTGGAAGAATAATTCTGATTCTTGGTCATGGTCGCGGCGCAGTTGTCAACTCAATCTCCATTATCACAATCGCGTGCAGGCAGAGACACGAAATTGGAAAGTCGATTGAGGGAGGTGAAAGCGGCCACCAATAGCTGACGAGTTTTTAAGATTGAATCTTCCAAAAATAGCCCCCCAAGACTTATCAGACAATCTCCCATTCTCCAGGCTGGGTATAAGACTGGGGATCAACGGGCCGCATACATACCAGCGAACGGTGACAAATACGCAGCTTGATTATTGATACATAGACTTATGCAGGAAAAGGGGAGTTTTATTGTGAGGTTATATCTTCTATGTCGTGTAATAATGCAAACCGCGTATAAAGATGCATGTATGGGTATGCTGCTGGCGGAAAGGGACAATTTGCTTTGGCCTCACTAACCCCAGCGCAGGTCGTCTCCGTATCAGATACTTCGTAGTTCTCAAACATATACATCGATTTATACAGATACTCCGAAGTCATATGTCTGCGTTTCTGTCTATGTTCTCTGTTCGAGACTAGATATCTTCAGCAGACAGAAAATCGGCGACAATGGGTGTGACTTGTATGTCTTCTCTTCCAAATATAAGACCAGAAAACGTCCGACGAGGCACAAAAACAGTCTCGGCGGATGGTTCGGAACGAAAGCCACGTTGAGCCCAGTACGTAGTTAACGCCTCAATGTCTAAAGAGACTGCAGCCCAATCACTTGAGATCCAGCATTCCTATATAAAGAGGCCTTATCGTTTGTGACCATTGCATAAGGTTTACTATGTCAAAGGGTCAATCTAGTCGTCAATGCGACCATATTTCGTTTTGCTCGAGACAGGACGGACTTACTACGCAGGTTCAATGTCGCCTGTAAAAGCCGACAGTCCCGACCGGCTGGAACAATTCTATATTCCGGCTCGGAATATTGAGTGGCCAAAGCAGAACACCAAGCGTTAAAGTTGCATCGTCAAGGATGTCATGCTAGCGATTATTCAAGATGATTATCCACAGGTCCCTTGATTTAAATCAATCTCCATGGGCTTTGAGCATTGAGTCTCCTCGAAGCAACGGAGGGTTCAACGATGCAACGGGTCGACACATCTCTTGGCAGCCATGGAGATGGATGACGGGTTAGGGACAAGCCTGTTCATCAGAGATGCACGCCGAGATCAGAGAGGGGCTTGAACGCCTGATTCTGGCAAAGCCAGAGTCTGCCTTGCCAGAAGAGCCCTGAAGCCTGTTTGGAGCTACGTATGATACAGTAAGTTAGGGGCTGGTTGGCGAATCGACCCGCTGCCATGTTACTTGCTTTATTAATCGCGTTAATTGTTGTGCTTTCTTTTCACGGTCGGACCAGAGTCGAATGCCGCTGTTCTTGCGACTTAGCTATCCCATTCGCTGCCACATTGAGTTTCAGAAGTTCGTCATCGATCTCGTGCATTGGTGTAGTACGTATCAATCTCGGAACTCTAGGAGCAAATCGTGTTGCGAATTGCTTCGCGGGCCTTTCATGAAGGAGGTCGATATGACCCACAGGTGACATTTGACCAAGGGCAGACCGGACGGAAGAGAGAGGCTTTTAATATGAACGTCGACAAAAGGGGCAAGTCCATAAGTACCGCAGTACCGTATCTGATGTAGGAACCCAGTCCTTTGTGCCAACCCAGAAATGCGAGGATAACCTTATCGGAAGGCTGCACAAAACAGGAATTGTGCATTTTTCTAAGTTGGCATAATCCAAGCTTGCATGTCCGTGGGCCGAACAAACAACTCAAAATTGGTGAAGTTGTGATCGATTCAGCTGAAAGTGTCTTTTCGAACAAGATCGATTTACATTCGAGACTCCAAGGTTGCAAATTTTCTCTTCTGCGTCAGCTTCTGGCTTGTTCTTTCCACACAATAGTACCGATTCTTGATTTCGGCCTACAGAAGCTAGTCAACAAATCTTCGGTTTCGCCTCGACGGCTTGGCTATATCGAGTGGTAGCAGGCGGCGTCTCCATTTGCTGTTTCAAGCGGTAGCCGCCGTAGTCTCCTGTCACAATGAATGCAGTGGGAATCATGTTCCGTTTCTCAATGGTTCAAAATATCAAAATGAATATGTACATATATTCAGATGTGACGGCTTGGGTTCACCCTTGTAGGTATTCCATCAAACTGTGCAGGGCCAGATACCGAGACACTGGTTATTGTTGGTTGGACGAGGCAAGGCACGATCGTATTAATGCAGGTCCAATGACACAAGTCCGCTAGTCGATAGTCGCTGTATGCGATAATTCATTGACTCAAGTCAAGCATATCAGCTGCCTTTAAAGCCATCATGCCTTGCTCTCAAGTCTGACTGTTGTGGTGGGGACTTTGATACACCGAAATGACCGCTGACTTATCTGTGATCTCTTATTTTGCAAGAAGCTATTCCCTGATTTGCAGCTCTCATCACTTGATCGCACCGTAGTATACGGAGTAGGTCTATTAAGCGCCTTCCAGGAATAACTTGCAGGTCGTATTCTGACTGGAACGTCAAAGTTCAGCAACAACAAGCCTCACGAGACACGTGGACCGATACGGTGGTGACCACAGGTAATTAGCTGACGCGCACCTCCTGTAGAGAGTGAGTTGACCCACTCAGGAAGCGCACAATACTTGGACAGATTTTTGCACAAAATGTGATTAGACTTGTGAAAGCTTCCAGACCAAATACCAAGCTGCGTGTCGCCGCGGGGGTGCATTGACATGCAAATGAATGTTTGAAGCCCCCACTTAGAGGTGGATTGTTGTCAGCTTCGATCAACTCTATCGCTAGAAGCCTGTCTAGCATCGATGAGCGTAGTATATCTCTTGGCAGGGCGGGTAGAACGAACAAGTCCCTCATAGTGTTGTTCATGGGCTTCGAGATGGCGTCCTCAACAAACAGTTGGCGTTACCAATTCAAAGAAAAACGTGTGAGGAACAATTACCGTGGTTAAAATGGGTACTTAAATTCTTGAACAGCCATGGTGCCTCAAAGGCAGGCCGAGCATGGCCAAGATCTGCGGTATAAAGTCCATTTTAGGAAGATGGAGGGTGAGATACGTACTGGACTATGCCGTTCCTGAATATCATCCACAAATTGCGTGAACCATACGGGAGTAAGGTTTGCAGCTGTTTGAATAGCCGATAATGCAAATCAAACGCCAAAAGTTCGCGGCATCAATGTTCAATCAGCCATCGATGTGCACTAACGGTGTGGTCCAGAATCGAGAGCGATAGGTCCCTCATGAATTCGGGGCCGGTTTCAAGCTCTCTCTTAAAAATAAAATAGAAATTGACGTAAAAACGCGTGTTCCAATGGCGGTAGCACATTCCATATCTCAAGTTAAAACCCAGGCATTGGATTGGATGAGGTGGCTTGCCCGCGGGCGGGTTCAGCGGTCGTAGCGGTCGCAGCGCCTCTGGTGGTCCCCTGGTAGATGTCCGGAGTGCAACGTCGCAGGGGGCGTGTGATTGTTCAGGGGGTTGAATTTGATGAAATCCAGGAGAAGGTTGGAAGGAGTGGTGGGGTTTGAGAAACTGGACTTTCGTGCGAGCAACAAGGTACCAAGATGGTGCTCAGGAACGAGGCATGAATGAAATCAAAGACTTTTCTTCTTCGAAGGGGTCGAGCTTGATAAAGTCGCTCATGCTCACGATCGAGTGTGTTGATAGTGGCTAATGACCTCTGCTCCTCCGAATCTTGCAATTCTATGCTCCGTAGTTGACGCATAATACCTTCGCGCCAGGTCACAAAATAACCATAGTTGTCATCCTTTGGTCTCACTGCGGTTTTATCTGAATATGTGCATCTTTCGTCGAAGTTGGAAGATGTTTCCGTGATGGTGTGGTTTCGAGTTTGTGTCGTGTAACCCAGGTGTCATTGGAAAGGAAGGGACAGGTCCGTGTGCGTAATCCAAATGCGGTTTAGTGTGGCATCAGTGTGCACTTTATTATTCAAGGTTTGTACAACTGACCGAGACTGCACAAAACGGGCAAAAATTGCGCCGTTAGTTGTTGGACTAACGGCCGTATCGGCGTATCCAATGAGAACTGTGGGCCTTCAGACTTCTGCCTTGAGGAAAAGAGTTCGGGTGAACAACATCGGGTGGTTTGGCGGTTGATAGCGGGTTGTCCGTCAAGATTTGAGCTTATGCTATGCTTGATTTTGTGCAAAAGGAGAAGCCAGGCCTTCCCAGTTTATCCACCTGCTACCAGAAGATGATCCCAAAATGGTGGCCGGTTCCCTGCTAAATCCCTGACAGTGTCTCCACTAAATTGCGAATGCCCCTGCACCCCCTGGTCCTTTGTCTCGCCAGCTCGTGCAGTTACTGGCTGGTACGCTGAGGGTCCTGGTCTTGCTTGGCTTTTGGCTCTGGATCGCCCCTTCGCTGAGCGTCTTGTCCCTTTCCCTTTCCTGTCCCCTCTGACTCGCTTCGCTTCGCTTTACCTTCCATCTCCTGTCCATTGCACTCCATCTCCTCTTTCAACAAAAACAAGCCACTACCTCTGGCCGCTCGCTCGTTCCAGTCCCTCTTTCATTTTCCCCCCACACTTCCAAAGCGTTTGTTCTTTCTTCCTCTTGACTTTGAAGCGTATCGTGATTAGCATCGCGGTGGTCTCTTTTCATCGTCGAGTTATTTTCCTTGTTCAAGGCATATTGATCTTCTTTGTTCATTTGCCTCACCTCATCTCCTCTACTACGACACGTACGATCGATACCTCTGGCCTCTTTTATTACCGTCATCCATTCATCACTCGACGGCACTGCTGGATCAAGCCATCGACCATCAACGGCTTCTGTTCAAAAACTGCAAACGGTCAATAACCTGGTCGCCATCATCGACGACAAGGAATAAGTGCTGCCAGATAGTCGAATATTTGGCACCTTCCACGCCCATCACATTCGACTACCCTCGATCCATATCGATCTCACTGGGGGTTCTTATCAACGATCGGTATACGATATTCGTACACTACTGCTACATATTCGCTCAAATCTCTCTTCATACACATATCCATCATGAAGACTTCAGGACTCTTGGCAATGGCCATCGCGGGTGCCAGCTTTGCAATCGCTGCAGACTTGCAACAGCCTGCACAGACTCCTGTCTTGAATCAGCAGACTCGTCAAGGCTGCTTCAAGTCTGTGGGTAACATGACACAGGCATTTTCGGGCACCGATACATCAAGTGGTTATTGTTTCAACTTGTGCAAGAAGAAGTACAACGCATTCGCACTACAAGGGTCGAAGTGCTATTGCGGTATGCTATACCCTCCAGACGACGACCTGGTCGACGACGATAAATGCAACTGGCCGTGTCCTGGTTATGGTAAGGAGGCATGCGGTGCTCTCAAGACTTACTATTCGGTTTTCAACACAGGCCTCGAGTTGGCGCCTGACAGCTATAAGCCGGAAGAGTCTTCGACAACTGCTGCTCCTTCATCTACTAAAGCCGCCGAAAGCACCGCTGCTGAGGAATCTGCTGCCCCAACAGGAAGTCAGGATGCTGCTGTTACTTCGGAAGCGGCTTCCGAAGAGAAGAAGAGTGGCCCCAACGTGGCCGCCATTGCTGCTGGTGTCGTTGTGGGCGTGGTTGTTGTTGCTGCTATTGGAGGTGGTGCCATCTTCTTTGTCCGCCGCCGACGTAACGCTGAGATTGAGGAGGAGCACCGCCGAAACGCCGCCGTAAACGCTTTTATCAATGGCTCTAAGCCACCTGGCAGCAGCGGCAGCATCTCCATGACCGATTCCCGCTTGGATCCCGTCATGGCTCACCGACGACTCAGTGATGGTAGCATCGCTGACAATCAAGATTACTCTCGAAGAATTCTACGGGTAAGTTTACGGTGTGATAGAACTCACCCACATTTTACTGACATGAGATTAGGTCACCAACGCTTGAGCGAATCTCGAGTAAGGATCTTGAGAATTTATTACTTTTCACCCATTATTTCACCATCGGCATTTACGGCGTTTTCGGGATGATAGCTCATGTGTATTTGCCAATCGATCACTCCCGACGATCTGGCGGCGTTTGACTCTTTTCTGGGCGTAGGACTAGACATTTCTTCTACTATTTGCGTCTGCGGAATTACGACTGGATTTGATCAATCACGCTCCACGGCACACCGGCTTCACCTGCGCCATCCACTCATTACCTCCTTTTTCACAACTAAGCCTTGAACGAAACGACTGGAGAAGATGGGAATAATGCCGCAAGTGCCCTTTTTAGATGCCATCTTTCCCTGGATCCGTTTCACTATGGATGTCGTCTTCGTGTAAGGGTATTTCAAGCGGCAATCATACCCGCGTGTAATCGGCACGTCTGTTTTCTTTTCTTCATGACTGGGAGTCCTATGTCTCCTGTGTACAAATTCTCCCTCTGTTTGTTGAGTAGGGCAGGGTTAAATCTAAAAATAAGGGGGCGAGAAGTCCTCTTGGGATATTGGTCAGGGTGCGATGGAGCGAGTTGTCACGTAGATACAATAGGACGCGGGAGTTGTGCCAACCTCGGGGGGAGATATCACGATTGGGAGGTTGGCAGATAGTGCGGGATATCCTATCGTCGCTTTATTTACTTTTTCACTTGACCGTTATCTTTTCCCTATCATTGACCGATGATCATGGTGGTCATGGTGTCGCCTGTATGTAGGGTTGTGCATAGTCATATACCACTATGTAGGACTTGAGATGCTGGTTCATTGACTGAGTCTTTCCCTTGATATCACTGTTGAGGTAAGCTACTGTTTTAGGTTTATACATATACCCTGGGCAAGCTGTTGGGCGCCATTTGTATGCATTGTGTGATAGTGGTGAATGTGGTTTTGTATTGGTACCGGCTCTCGACGGGCCATGTAGCTATGAAGATAGGTAATTTCCTCCTCGATTGCCTCACTTGTAGGACACTTCGTCTTCACGATGCATATGCTCAAAGAGATACCCGTTCAGTTGGGTTCAGTCCCGATGCCCGATCTGAAACTTTGCAGGTATTCGGGTAAGGTGCTACAGACTGATATGATACCTCATATGTCTTTATTTGTGTTACGATTAATGTTGCAGTGCCGCGTTGAGCATCTTAGGTTGTTACCTGTGATAACTAATTGATACGCTCCACTCATGGAAGCTGACATAGGTGAATGAGAGGTATGAGAGGACAGCATGACCTCTTAGAAACAGCCGGAAATTACTCTCGCTTTAAAACAAATAGCCTCTGCCACGGTAAAAAGGATAGCCAAAAAACTGACCGAAAGTGACAATATGAGGGTCAAACTTGAAGGCCATCAAAGTCTGCTTAGACTACTTAGGGTAGGTAGCTAGGTCTCGGGCGAGTAAGCTCAGAGGGGATACCACGTGACCATGGAAGCTTGAGCTTGGCGCGATGCTTGTCGCGTTGGAAAAGTTCCCAGCCTACAAACATCAACCAACGGCAAACAAACGAAACAATTCGCACACTGCATACACAACGAGAACCGATCAAAAGTCCCGAATATTCACCCATAAACCTACAGACAAGAACAAATATCAGTCCTTACAGGGCTTACTGCCCGAGCTCAAACTCAACATGAGCTCCATCCCAGCTCCTCGAATTCGTCGCACGGCGCAAAACACACAATTCACGTAGGTGAACCTCGTTTTCGAACGATATTCGGCTCGAAGAACGCCTTCTCATTTTTATAGATATAACCTTTCGCGACGGGTAAACGATGTTCAAACCTATCCAGTTTACTCTCCACAAGGAGCGACCATCCTCATATACGGTCACGAAAACGGTGTGACGATCGCATGGCGAGGAGGCAAGCGATTCAAGGCTGCGAAGAAGGCCCCGCCTAAACCCGAAAAGCAGAATGGAAACACAGACGACTCCATTATGATCATCGACTCGGACGACGACGAACCACCAGCCAAGTCCAAGACAGCATCTCATTACGAAGACAAACCGCAGTTTGAAGATGAGCTTGAGGATACTCCCTTTCCGGAGATCGTCCAGACACTGGACCTAGCGCTTGGAACAGCGGTCTTGAAAGTTGCGGTCATGCCCATGACCCCAACACCAGCACATGATGCTGCATGGGGAGGTGCTAAAGTCCTGACGGAAAAGATGGTATTCGCTGTGTCTTGCGTAACCAACGACATCTACGTCATTACACTTCCTCTTACTCCCCCATCACCAGAGAGCAAGGCAAGATCAGAGCTCAGGAGCGATCTGCTGGCAGGCGAGGCTGGATCCGGAGCCTGGGGAGAGTCGCTCATCCTGCTTGGTGGCCAGAACAGACACAGCGAGGGCATTGCCATCAACCTCATCATGCCCACTGTCACAGAGCGGCCTGGTACAAAACCCAGGGCCGTTGTTGCCTCGCACTGCAGAGAGGCTTCTGGTGTACTCCGGTTATGGGATGTACCGCTAGATGCTAGTGATAAACCTGCCAGCCCTGTCGAGTCTTTCCAGACCGAGTATTTGCCCAACCCTCTGACAAGCATATCCTTCAACTCTACACATACGACACAGCTGCTTGCTGTCTCAGCCCTGCAGGGCGTTCGGGTCTACGACTTTGCGCGACCCTCTTTCACCGCCACAGATGCCACAGG
Organism: Fusarium sp. NRRL 25303; assembly: GCA_013396255.1. Classification (NCBI taxonomy): domain Eukaryota; kingdom Fungi; phylum Ascomycota; class Sordariomycetes; order Hypocreales; family Nectriaceae; genus Fusarium; species Fusarium sp. NRRL 25303. The sequence goes on from JAAOAY010000108.1 coordinate 16,066, forward strand.
GCCTTTCCCTCTCCAGGGCTCGTGGCTTCTCTCCATGTATCAGCCCTTTTCTCGCCCTTCATCGACAAGGAAACCAATAATCGACGCTGCTTGGATAGCACACGGTCGCGCCATATTAGTCCTTCTTGCCGATGGCGTGTGGGGTATCTGGGACGTTGATGGCGCCAGTCCTACGGCACCAGGCGCTGTTCTCTCAAATAAACTGCAGCCTGGAGTCAAGGGAGCCGCCTTGACGACCTTCAGCGTTTCTGGCTATGTGGAGGGGACAAGCTCACTTAGGAGTGTGACAACCCAGAACAAGGAGCACAGCACTGGAGACTTCGCCCCTATGACACCGCACACTCGACGACAGGCTACTGCATCCCTGAGCTCTGCTATCACACTTGACCGCCTGGCCACTATCCGAGGTGGCATCAAAGTGTTGTCTCTGCCATCAAGTGGTAGTGCCATTCAAGATGAGACCGTGGTTCTGTGGATCGGTGGTCTCGAGCATGTATGCGTCATCCCTGGAGTCACACGCTTCTGGGATTCTCAACTCCGAAGGGCTGCTGGAAAAGGTGGAGATATTTTCAGCGGAGCACAACCGGTCAAGATGATCAAGCTCATGGATTTGGCAACTGGCCTGCTGGGTGAGAGATGTTGCGGAGTTGGTCTATTGATAGAGCCTGATCACAGTATTATTGCACAAGATGGTGGTCTCCCTGCCGATGTTATTGTTCTCGGCGAGTCCAGGATTGTTGTTGTTCGAGAAGGAGAGGGCGGACCCGGCAAGATTGTGGGTGCCGTGGCAAACTCACGAAAACGACGCCTGTTTTCAAAGGGAGATAAGTCAGACGCTATCATCGTGCACGGCAGAGAAAACCGACCAGCCAAGTCTCTGTTCAACTTGAGCACTGTCAAGCCGGGTACCTTACGACTTCGATCTGCCTCTGGAAACTATGATGAAGACGCAGACACTACTCTGCAGCCACCGCGCCGAACCGTCGGCTTTGACTTTATGGACACACTCGAAGCAGCAGCAGACGATACGCAAGACTTTACGAGACGGAACGTGGAGTTTGAGATGTTGGATATCATGGAGATCGACAAGACACTGGACAACATGGATGGCCAAAGAAGGACATGAGGCTGTCTCATGGATGTATAGTTGAGATCGAGAGACTGACCTTTGCGAGTAGATGTCGAGAACGATATAATGTAGATGCCGGGGACGATATGTACGATACCCCACGACATACGAGGTGCCCCTTTGCTCATCTTACATGACAAACGCTTAACAGGATGTGAACATGTGAAACCAGATCCTTTTCTACGTGACATGTTCCGCACGGCCAGGTGGAGCGCAAGGAGAGACCCATCCTTGACTGCTCTGTATTCCGAGCGGTATATTAAGATAAAGTACTTTTGTGCTTGGTCGACGATTCAGAGGAGGGTTGGAAGAGGTTCAGTGTCTTGAGCACTATTCTAGCTTTCAGGATGCATCCTGCTATCTGCTGCCTGATGGGTTCTTCGGAGTACTCGAGGCTTGCCTTGAGGACAGTGGAGAATGTGGTAACCTAAGCTGGAGATTTGAACGTCGATACATTTGTCTCTGCCCCGGATGTATCATCTATTGTGACAAAGTGGTAGTCCCAAGCAGGGCTGGGTGTAGTTATGGACACCTAGAGAATACATTGAATTAACTAGGAACATTGGAAGAACAGAATACCAACAGCATCTGAAACAATGGCATTTTCCACATCCAACATGATGATAGTCACATTAATTACAAAGTCTCTTTGTTCATTTATCACATAATGTTACAGTGAAGCTTCAGGCAGCTCTGAAGCTTGATGTATTAGTCCAATCGCGTTGTGGGGTCAATTAAGATCCCTGTAGTTTCCGTCGCGACAGGCGCGCCATGACGTCCCACACGCGTAAAGTCCCTTCTTCTTTCACGTTTCGTTTGCGCCTCCATCTCTTTTTTTCTCATTGATTAAGTATCCTCGCTTTTCTTCTTGTCACTTGGATCTCGGCTTCATTTCGAATCTTACTTCACCAACTCAACCCTAGAGTACTAGAGGATAAGTGCAAAGATGGGTATCAAGCAACTCTTTTCGATCATCAAGGAGGAAGCTCCAGATTCGATCAAGGAGGGTGAGATCAAGAACCAGTTCGGCCGCAAGGTCGCCATTGTAAGCTCACTACGATATTCAATACGAAGAGTAATTACTTATGATATTAGGATGCTTCAATGAGTATCTACAGTTTCCTCATCGCCGTACGATCCGAAGGCCAACAGCTCATGAACGAGAGCGGCGAGACAACATCGCATCTCATGGGCATGTTCTACCGTACTCTGCGCATGGTAGACAACGGAATCAAGCCCCTCTACGTTTTCGATGGTGCACCGCCCAAACTCAAGTCTGGCGAGTTGGCCAAGCGTTTCCAACGCAAGCAGGAAGCTACCGAAGGCCTTGAGGAGGCTAAGGAGACTGGTACAGCTGAAGACATCGAGAAATTCTCGCGGCGAACTGTTCGTGTCACCCGAGAGCACAATGCCGAATGCCAGCGACTATTGAAGCTCATGGGCATTCCTTACATCATTGCACCTACTGAGGCTGAGGCCCAGTGTGCTGTCTTGGCCCAGGCTGGCAAGGTGTATGCCGCCGCCAGTGAAGATATGGACACTCTTTGCTTCAACGCACCCATTTTGCTGCGCCATCTTACCTTCAGCGAACAGCGCAAAGAGCCTATTCAGGAGATTCACCTGGAGAAGGTCCTCGAGGGCCTTAACATGGAGAGGAAGCAGGTATGTTGCGACACCCAGATTGGTTGATACATTGGACTAACATCGTATAGTTTGTGGATCTTTGTATCCTGCTCGGCTGCGATTACCTTGACCCAATTCCCAAGGTCGGCCCCAGCACTGCCCTGAAGCTGATCCGTGAGCATGGTTCATTGGAGAAAGTTGTTGAGGCGATTGAGAAAGATCCCAAGAAGAAGTATACCATTCCTGAGGACTGGCCCTATAAGGATGCTCGGGATCTATTTTTCGAGCCTGATGTGCGACAAGCCGACCACCCTGACTGCGATTTCAAATGGGAGAAGCCCGACATGGAAGGCCTTGTTCAGTTTCTCGTCACGGAGAAGGGTTTCTCGGAGGATCGTGTCCGCAGTGGAGGTGCCCGACTGGAGAAGAATCTCAAGAGCTCTCAACAAGCTCGACTTGAGGGTTTTTTTAAACCAGTTCCCAAGACTGATGCTGAGAAGGCAGCACACAAGCGAAAGCTGGATGAGAAGAATGAAGAGAAGCGAAAGAAGGCCAAGCAGGAGAAAAAGGACAAGGCAGCTTCTAAAGCCAAGCCTCGAGGTACCAAGTGAGGATACATGGCATTGCAGTGAGACAAGGATCGGATATGGAAAAGGGCTAGCTACATGCTGGGATCGGGAACGGAGTTTTTGGCGTTGTGGAGTGGTATATACCACCTGGAGGCTTTATCAGGTGGGCATTGAAAGCACTACGACGATTTTGATAGAAATAATCTAGAGTCCGCATCAACGAACGGCCTCAAGGGGAAAGCCCTGAAGCAGGGGAGTTAAAGGACTCCTTAGGTTATGCTAAATTGACTTGAACATTTCTGTTACTCAAGATTGACATCTTCTCTCACCTCTCCTACAAAAGGTTTACAAGGAACATGGACAGAGTTCGTTGCATACATGTATCGTTGTGCATATTCAGTGGCTTACATAAACATGAATAGAGGGTCTCAAGAGTCTCAGTGAAGAAGCTCAGTTGTTCGGATGGTTCGTCGAGTTCGGAGACTCGTTGCATTCTCAGGCGGCAGATGGTGATCTGATGTAGATATATCACCGAACCAAGATGCTACTGGGGTCATATTCGGACTTTGAGCCCAGCCAGCCAAATTAGAGGAATTTCCAACACATGTATGTAAGTAAAATGCATCAAAGGGTCTTCTCCGCATGCTCTTTTCAGATAGATTGTCCGTTCCCCGTGGGGGCTTGTCCCCTTGTAAGGTTGGCGAGTCGTGAGCATTTCCATTTACCTCGGACGCCATATTTGGCAATGCTGGACCTCCGATTGGGCAGCGCACAGAAGCCTCGGCATCCTCCATCATGACATCAACGCGTGCGCTAGAGTTTAGCAGCAGAGCAATTGTCGTTTACTGCGGCTCTTTCACATGTGAAATGAAGATAGCGAGGCGTATTCACATGACCTTTGTCTCTCTACATACCATGACCGCATCGAGTAATGCCGTGAATGAGACGACTCATGACCTGAAGCGATAAGTTTTTCCCCAGAAAATAAGATGATAGAATATGGGGGTGGAGCTGAAGCACCAACATGTGATTGTAATGCTACCTATACTTTTGCCGAAGCATGTTTTAAAAAAAGGTTCTATGAAAGGTTCTGTGATCCCTTTCTCTTCCTTCTTCTTCTCCCATATTGTTGTGCTTGCTTTTTCTTTTTGACCCTGTGATATATACCCTTTGCAGTTTTGATTATCCTTTCTCCATCTCACATCATCACCAATACAAAGTCAACATGTCTAAGGTCTTTACCACAAGCGACGTTGCGTCGCATAAGAAGCCCGACGACTTGTACATCATTGTCGATGGCGATGTTTACGATGTGACAAAATTCCAAGACGACCACCCAGGTAGGTCAATCACAATACAGCCCTCGAAACTCACATCTGACACGTAACAGGTGGTAAGAAGATTCTCCAGCGCGTCGGCGGCAAGGACGCTTCCAAGCAATTCTGGAAGTACCACAACGAGGGTATCCTCAAGAAGTACAAGAAGCAGCTTCAGGTCGGATCCCTTGACTCCAAACCCGCGGCCCCCGAGCCTAAACCTGAGGCCAATGCTGCTCCGGTGCCCGCGGCCCCTACACCCAAGGCCGTCAAGGCTACACAGAAGGAGGTTGCTGCCAAGGAGGAAGACGCCGAGGCTCTTGAGCCTTTCGGTGACCAGATTCCCTTTGCTGACCCTGCCTGGTACCAAAGCGTAGGTTTGCCCCTGTTGTCTTCTGTCAGCTCCTTGCTTACATGTGTTAGTACCATTCACCATACTTCAACGAATCTCATGCTGCTCTCCGCGCCGAGATCCGGGAATGGGTTGAGAAGGATATCGAGCCTTATGTCACCGACTGGGACGAGGCCAAGGAGGTCCCCGAGGAGATCTACAAGGAGATGGGTCGCCGCGGTTATCTCGCTGGTCTGCTCGGTGTCAAGTACCCAACCCAATATGTTCCTCAAGGTATCAAGTCTGTCCCTCCTGAGCAGTGGGATCTCTTCCACGAGATGATCATCACCGACGAGCTGTCCCGCACTGGCTCTGGTGGTTTCGTCTGGAACATCATTGGTGGTTTCGGTATTGGCTGTCCTCCTCTTATGAAATTCGGTAAGAAGGAGCTCAAGGACCGTATCATGCCTGGCATCCTCAGTGGCGAGAAGCGTATCTGCTTGGCCATCACTGAGCCTGATGCTGGTAGTGATGTCGCCAACCTGACCTGCGAGGCCAAGCTGAGCGAGGATGGCAAGCACTACATCGTCAACGGTGAGAAGAAGTGGATTACCAATGGTATTTGGGCCGACTATTTCACCGTCGCTGTGCGAACTGGAGAGGCTGGCATGAACGGTGTGTCTCTGCTCCTCATCGAGCGCGGCGAGGGTGTTTCCACCCGACGCATGCCTTGCCAAGGTGTCCTGTCTTCAGGAACAACATACATTACCTTCGAAGATGTCAAGGTTCCCGTTGAGAACTTGCTCGGCAAGCAGAACCAGGGTTTCAAGGTCATCATGACCAACTTCAACCACGAGCGTATGGGAATTATCATCCAGTCCCTCCGATTTTCTCGTGTCTGCTACGAGGAGTCCGTCAAGTACGGTAGCAAGCGACGCACATTCGGCAAGAAGCTTATTGATCACCCTGTTATTCGCATGAAGCTCGCTCACATGGCTCGTCAAATCGAGGCCTCATACAACTGGCTCGAGAACCTCATCTACCAGTGCGAACGCATGGGTGAGACAGAGGCTATGCTTCGGCTCGGCGGTCCTATTGCTGGTCTCAAAGCCCAGTCTACCCTCACATTTGAGTTCTGTGCCCGAGAAGCTAGTCAGATTTTCGGTGGCTTGAGTTACTCTCGAGGAGGCCAGGGTGCCAAGGTAGAGCGACTGTACCGTGATGTGCGAGCATATGCCATCCCCGGTGGCAGTGAAGAGATTATGCTTGATCTTAGCATGAGGCAGAGTCTGAGAGTTGCAAAGGCTGTGGGTATGAAGCTGTAAAACCTGGAGTAGAGGTCATTTGTACATATATATATGTATGTGTGTGTGTGTGTGTGTGTTGCACCACCTTGGAGTTACTTATTTGACTATGGCCTTGGTCTAGATGTCAGGCCGAGTAGAGCGAAGAATGAATACCAGTTTCTACAGATTCCATGATGGAGGATGAACGAATGGCTTGCGTGAATTGGCAATTCCTCCAGCGGTTATTGGTCAAGGCATTGTTTTTATGTGATTGTGAGATCGTGAGTGTGCCTAGTATCGAGTAATGTGTACCTAGTAACGCCACCTTTCTTGACCTAGAATGTGAATTGATAGATGAACGATAAGAACTCAACCTTCAGAGGTGCATATCCTCTCAAAAGATACGCACAGATGAGCTGTCTTTTGCCATTTGAACAGCTTAACCCCAGGCTGCAGGACAAGGTGTACCTCGCTTGTTGAATCGTTAGAGCTGGCCCATGCTTAGAGCCGGAGGTATCATGCGTCCTCATTGAAACTCTGTTGATTTTCATCTCTCGTGTCATATTCCTCACAACAAAAGCCTCGGAATCTCCCACCGACAGTCGCTCACCTCCAAGCAAACACTTGGCCTATTCCAGAATACAATAGACTAGATCATTTTAGCAAAAGCTCATTCTCGTCCATCTCAGCAAACGATAAAAACCGGGCTGCCCCGCCTACACGTGACCAAAAACTGCAGGGCCTTCCGCCGCAATGAGGCACACACCATCGTCACCTTCACCTTCAAACTCCAAGACTGAGCCTACTTCTACTCTATTTCTTCCCTCTACCAAGAACCCAACCACACTTTTAAACACTCCACGACGACAAGAAACCTCTCCACACGACATCGACCTCGCGCTTTCAACTGACTAAAGCACCTTCATCCCTGAGTCTTCTTTCTCAGGTAGTTCGCGCACCGATTTTCTTCCGACCTCTCTCCACACAAACCAACAACGCCTTGCAGCTCCTCACCTGCTGCTCCCCTCCCGCGCCCCGAACCCACGAGAGGCCGACCTCTGTGCTGTTTTGCATATAATACCTCACCCCTCTACTTTCTTTCGATCCGTAGACGGATCCTATACACGCAATGGCGGATCAGCTAGCAGACAAGCTGAAATCCACCCAACTCAGGTCCGCTGCGCCGCCCTAGCGGCCCTTGTGAGCTTGGACTAACTCGAGCAGTGACGGTGCTCCCGCCGCGGGTGACGAGTGGAAGAAGAACCTGAACCTCCCCGCAAAGGATAACCGACAACAAACAGAGGTACATGCTGCAATCATAATTTTCTTGGCGCACGCCTAGAGGCTGACCTTTGTCCCCAGGATGTCACAAACACAAAGGGCCTCGAGTTTGAGAACTTTGCCCTCAAGCGAGATCTACTTATGGGAATTTTTGAAGCAGGATTTGAGAAACCCTCACCAATTCAAGAGGAAGCTATACCCGTCGCATTAACTGGCCGAGATATTCTTGCGAGAGCAAAGAATGGCACTGGCAAGACAGCTGCCTTTGTCATCCCTACCTTGGAACGCATCAACCCCAAGGTTTCCAAGATTCAATGTCTTATCCTTGTCCCCACACGTGAGCTTGCCATGCAGACCTCGCAAGTCTGCAAGACCCTTGGCAAGCACCTCGGCATTAATGTTATGGTTACGACTGGTGGTACCGGTCTTCGAGATGACATTATTCGTCTGCAGGATCCCGTCCATATTGTGGTTGGTACCCCAGGCCGAATTCTCGATCTCGCTGGCAAAAATGTTGCCGACCTTAGCGAATGCCCCATGTTCATCATGGATGAAGCCGATAAGCTTCTATCCATTGAGTTTACTCCCGTTATTGAACAGCTTCTGCAATTTCACCCCAAGGACCGACAAGTCATGCTTTTCTCAGCCACATTCCCTCTGTCCGTCAAGGACTTTTCCGATAAGAACATGGTCAGCCCCTATGAGATCAACCTGATGGATGAGCTCACTCTGAGGGGTATCACTCAATACTACGCCTTTGTTGAAGAGAAGCAGAAGGTCCACTGCTTGAACACCCTCTTCTCCAAGCTCCAAATCAACCAGTCGATTATCTTCTGCAATTCCACCAACCGAGTCGAACTTCTGGCTAAGAAAATTACCGAACTTGGATATTCCTGCTTCTACAGTCATGCTAAGATGCAGCAACATGCACGAAACCGTGTTTTCCACGACTTCCGTAACGGTGTGTGCCGAAACTTGGTCTGTTCCGATCTTCTCACCCGTGGTATCGACATCCAGGCTGTCAACGTTGTCATCAACTTTGATTTCCCCAAGAATGCCGAGACCTATCTTCATCGCATTGGTCGATCTGGTCGTTATGGCCACCTTGGTCTGGCTATTAACCTGATCAACTGGGACGACCGCTTCAACCTCTACAACATTGAGCGGGATCTTGGTACTGAGATCCAGCCCATCCCCGCCAGCATCGACAAGAGTCTCTATGTCTACGAGAACCCTGAGTCGATCCCCCGACCCATCTCCAACATGCAAAGGGGACAACTACCTGCTGCACAGGGTCAGCAGCAGCCCCAAACTCAACAACCTCAGCAATACCAACAGCCTCAGCAGATGCAGCAGGCTGGTCTGCCTCAACAAGGCCAAGGTAATTGGCAGAGCCAAAACCCTCAGCACGGCAACCCGCACTATAACAACGGCGGACGAGGTCGTGGACGAGGCCGCGGGTATCGTGGCCGTGGTGGCCAAGGCGCAGGCGGTCGAGGTCGCGGCCTGCCCCGCGATGCCCAATCCTAATATCATATATCTCTTGCATGGCGTTAGGCAGGCGAGACAGGGGTTTAAGGATGACTTTCAGATGATTTTTTTTTGTACTGGGTTGTGATTTCAATGTTGGATTGTACATTATTCGCATATTTTTCCGCGAATGGATGGGACGGCGAACGGCCTGCACTGCCGATGGATTACGACTCCTTCGACACTTTCCCAAAGGGTTTCTATGCAAAAACCCAACACATTAGCGAGCCCCGACTCATTTGGCTCACGCATTCTTGGCATGGAGGCCTTGTTGGTTTCCTTTTTGCACGGATCTGTCAGTCGTATCATCACCATCGGCTTTGGCATTCTGTTTGATTTGGTTCATGATATCTACGGATGATGAAAAAGAGCGAGAAATGGAACTTCCAGGGAAAAGGTGTTCTTTGGGCATCGACCACGGTAGACATACCCGCTTTGGGGCTGGACACAGTCAAATGGTGCGGGGAGAAAGGAAAGGAAGGGATGTTTCTGAGGTTCGAGGCGTTCGAGGCTCTTCACGCGGATGGCGTTGCCCTCGGTTTGTATTTGAGGGCTGCAATTTCTGTAGCTGACTTGCAATTTGAACAGCACCTCGGCGGAGCGAGCGCACGGGGGATATGATACCCTTACGACAAATCTACGTTGGATGAGCGGATCTCATGAGCTGAGGCAGACTCTGCTAGACACGTATTGGTGGATTCGGAAGGGCTTTATGAGGCCCAAGGGTAACATCACTACATTGATATTGCTCTCTCTCCCTCTCCTATCATGGACAAGATGCAGTCTTTGCTCGAACACGGCTTCTCGCGACAAGACTGAGGGTTGAGATAGTGAGATGACTGCTATTGAGCAGCACCAATGAGAACCATGAAAGTAGAAAAACAAGAAAAAATAACTTTTGGGAGGGGAAACTGAATGGACCGGATGACTTTCGTACCGGCTCGGCGCGTGCCGTTGTATGGACGAGATTTTGCGTTCTGCAACGACGTGGCTGGAGCTGGTGAGACAGATAGTTTATTTGAGCAAAACTGTGGGATTTCCCACTTTCCTCTCATACAGATGACTCGTGAGTTGTGTGATAACTTGTGATGGCGAACTTATTGAGAGTATTAGCGTTCTCGATCATAGAAGGTCGGAATGATTCAGATGCAATTCGGTTTTAACAAATCGGAAACCATCGGTACGCCAAACCCCTACTTAAGGTTCACGTTTGAGTTTGAGAGGACATCGGGATGTAGTAATTGGGGTGTGTTGTAAGAGTCAAGTTAGGAAGTTGTCGTGAACCGTCTGGAAGAGGCTCGTGAAGCAAGAAACGAATGAGTCAGCACTGGAATGCGATCTGACAAAACCCAGGGACAGGGTCTATAGGGCTTTCACGCATCTGATCAGCAAAGGCGCGTTAGTTAGCACTAGACTACACATGTTCCTGAAAATCACAGCCCTCCTTTTTATTTCCAGAGAGAGGGCCAAGAAAGTTGAGTTAGCTGTGCTTGAAAGGATTCATCAAGGATTGCGTAGACAGTGGATCCTTTACATCTGTCACGGTTGCTCGCATTCTTCGCCAACCCCGAGAAGGGCCGTGCTCTGTGGGTGGCTTGCCAGGGGTAGGAAGATATTTGTTATTGAAGAGGAAGAGGCAGCCAAGAGTATATGAGATGCTGTGGAGAATGGAGAGCTTGTTTAGATATTGGGGTTGATATGTTGTAAGATGATGGGCTTGGCTTTGTCGTAAGGAGGTTAATGCTACATAGAGATGAGAATCAGTTCTGAGTGCAGCACGACAAGTCATGTATGATGTATAACGATGCTCCATGTGTCACAGGAAACGCACATGCCCGTGATACGAGCTTTGAGTGACAGCTTAGGGTATTCACACGTTCTTTGGAGCGAGACTCCTTCAGAGCCACCATAATCCCAATGAACACTTATAAGACTAAAGACTATGGAATATTGCTCTCCATACCAGATACAGAAACATATCGGATGTTAAAGCCGCGGGATTATCACAGTATGTGCCAGTATGGATGGATGTTGGACGCTGCATGTTGGAAGGTAGATCAGCCGCATAAACACCGCTGGTGTCATACTATGTAAGGGTCGCAGCCATGACGGAATGTGCTGGCTAGCGGTGAAGACAAAAAACAAGGGACAGGAACAAATGTCTTGGGACCAAAAAAAGACCTGGAACATGAGAGAATGGCGCCGATCTTGCAAATCGACATATCAGCCAAAACGATGATCAGTTGCCATTAGTCGAATAGTGGGATTAGTTTGAAGAAACACCACCAAAAATCTGATGCCACTTACAAATCATTCTCAGTATTTCATATTCAAGTTGAGATGAAGAGAAATAGATTAGTATGTACCTTGGGTAGTCTGGAGATTTAGCTTGGTCTTCATATCCACGACAACGAGATTGAAAGAGACGGGGCAGAGTGGACCTTGACCCCCCGTGGCTGTGTTAACGGTGCCTGGGGTGATTGATTGATGTTGACGGGATCCAATGGCAGTAGACGACTGACAAGGTTCTTTAATGGCCGGTAGCAAGCACTCGGAGCCTTTAAAGCACCCGAACAATATCGAAATCGGATCAGCTGAATGAACATCAAGTTACTGAAGCAGGTTTCTACATATATAGTACATACGTGCAGTCGGAGAGTCAATGCTTGGAAACCATAAGTTTCATGTTGAGGAGACATGAGTTGAGATATAACTCGTTACCCACTGTTCGACTTCTGAGGCAAACTTAGAATGAGACGGGCACTGATTGATGCTTCATGACAAGGGTGACATTAAATAGGGAGATCGTATTGAATCATGGAGAAGCCTGGGTTATATCATGCTATGCTGTGCTGTAGGTACTGCCAAGTTAGTTGGCTGTTCTCTCATGTTAACCCCTTGGCGAGATAAGAAGGATGATTATGGCCACAGATCGTCAAATCTGACAACACCACAACCGACCGGCACTTCTAATGGCATCTTAAAATGTGTCAATGGCGTGTATCTTTTCTTTGACCCATACCCCCTAAAATACAAGAGCTAGACGCCAATATTGCAAGCCACCGATAAATGTAGCAGCGGCATCAGACGGACGGGAGACGGGTTTCCAGGGCCGCCTGCCAAGCCCCAAGCCAAGCCCATCTGGCGCTGGGACCTACCAGTATGCCACGCAAACCCTCCCCTTTCAGTGGTCCACACAGCCCAGTTGCATTGCTTCAGTGGGTGGAGTGCACTGAAAGATAGCCCTGAATACGCTGTGCCCAGTAAAACAGAGCCTGTCACACCGTCCACCAATCCTCACATCTCATATCAGCCGGGATCCCGGGTGGCCCCCCATCCTTTATCCCATTGGGTACCATCTCCTTCCCCCTTCTTCCTTACAGGACACACAGAGGGACGCCTCATTTCCAGTTTTAGGTACAGGCCAGGCAAGGCAGGAAGGAGCTGCTGCAACTGCAACCGCTACTGCTGAAAGAACGAAGCCCAGGCCCCCGTCACTTTTTCCCACCCGGATTTCTCCCAGCCTCACCACCACCAACCAACTCTACACTACACCATCCATCCTCCGTCTCTCTTCTCCGTCTCCGTCGCTCACCTCACCTCACGCCCAGAAATCGATCTAATTCGACAGCACATTAATTGGGAATTCGATAGACGAAACCGCTTCCCATCGCATTCATCTTCATACAACTTCCGTAGCCCATTTAATCTACAGCTTCAACTTCGCCTGGGCTTTCGCTTCCCCTCGACTTTTCACCCCAGCGTGGTGTCCCCATTGGTCGACCCGCCAAGGATCCCCCCGTGCGCCCAGCCAGCAAGGCCCTCGAACCAATTTCCCTCTCTCGTCTCTACCGCCCATTGTCCACCAGCAACGTTAATACTCATCCCAGAGTTAGTGAGAGCGAACCACTGCGACAGGAAGCCAAGTGACTCCAGAGCCCGACGACGTCTCGACGATATTATCACATCCACAACCCCCGATTTACGCTCGAACTAGCATCACTTCACCTAGTAGCATCTACCGCGTCAGCACTCGCTGGTCTTGGCCTCCAGCGAGTTCCTCACACTCCCGCTCGAAATGCCATCGTTTCTCCCCGACCAGGACAATTCTACAATCTTTAGCAATAACCCCGATATCCTCAACCTTGATCCTACGAACCAGTTCGGTTTCGTAAACAAGGATAGGGTGAATGGGGGTTCTATCCGCCACACCCGATCCGATACAATCAATGAGAGCTTTGACGAGAGCTCAATTTCCTCTACGCACGCGTCCGACGTCTCCGACTCAACACCGGCGCCTATGAATGGCAACAGTAACAGCACGCGGCCCACGAGCATGAGCTCCAATTCCAATGGCATGCCCGCTACAGCTACTCACATCCAACAAGACGATGTAAACGGAGTCGGCAAGTTTGGGCAGCAGCCCATGCTTAATGGCACAGCGAACCTAGTCGATCGTACACGCCAACACTCATCCGATACCAATGGCATCAATTCCAACACAGCCTCTACCAATAATCATCAACAAAACAACATACTATCAAAGCCCTTACCTTCGGAACCCCAAACGACAGACGGAACCTCTGAGAAGCCCCCAAGCAGGAGCTTTGAAGGAAACCACACACTCTCACTCTCCCCATTCCCTGTAGAGCCGCGCGGTTCTCAGTCACAAACTGCTCTTTCGGCGAATAATAATACGAACACTGATGCGGCGCAGACACTGCACCCTCGCACAAATGGTACACATCGATTGTCATCACCACCGATCTATAACCCGTCAAGCGCAGCAGCCTCATCAACAGGACACTTACAAGCACCACCTGGCCTCAAGCAACGACATACCCTCGATGTACCAAAATACGTGCCTGGGCGCGGCTCAAAAGACGGAATGGATACAGCCCAAGCTAGTGGCCGCTTCTCCCCTACTAATGCTGGAAGTTCAAGTGGTCGACGACCCTCGTTGAGTATGGGCAGAAGGCCAACTCGATCAATGCAATCAGATGGACCACGGGATGAGATTGTACCAGATGAGGATGCTCTTCGCTGGGCAGAGGCATTGCGACAAAAGAGAGCTAGCAAGAGGAGGAGAAAGGAGGAGGAGGATGACGATCGCGTTCTTGTCGGCACCAAGGTTGACGAGAATCACGCCAACTGGGAGACGGCCTACAACATGCTTACAGGTATTCGTGTTTCGGTTTCGAGGACGAATGCCAAGCTCGACCGAGAGTTGACAGATGCCGATTTTGAGACTAAGCAGAAGTCGACATTTGACATCGCCGGTAATGAGCTGGTGCCGTCTGCCAAGTACGATTTCAAATTCAAGGACTACGCTCCCTGGGTCTTTCGTCGCCTCCGAGCTCTCTTCCGCTTGGACCCTGCAGATTATCTGATGTCGCTTACGGGCAAGTATATTCTTTCTGAGCTGGGATCGCCTGGCAAGAGCGGAAGTTTCTTTTACTTCTCACGGGATTACAAGTACATCATCAAGACCATCCACCATGCTGAACATAAGTTTCTCCGCAAGATTCTTAAGGAATACTACCAGCATGTTAAAGACAACCCCAATATGCTTCTTTCGCAGTTCTACGGCCTTCACCGAGTTAAGATGCCATATGGAAAGAAGATACACTTTGTTGTGATGAACAACCTCTTCCCCCCACACCGAGATATCCACACGACTTTCGATTTGAAGGGCTCTACCATTGGTCGAGACTATAGGGAAGAGGATTTGGAGAAAAATCCCAGGGCGACCCTGAAGGATCTCAACTGGCTGAGGCGACAGCGGAGCCTCGAGTTGGGTATCCAGAAGAAGCGCATGTTCCTTGAGCAACTACAACGCGATGTTGCCCTCCTGAAGAGACTTAAGATCATGGACTACTCACTACTGGTTGGCATACATGATGTCTCTCGAGGGAATGAAGAGAACCTTCGTGACAAGACACTACAAGTTTTCAACCCTGGTGGTGAGAAGTCTCCCGACGACGAGCCCAACTCGGTCCTCCTTCGCACACCATCCAAATTAGAAAACCAACGTAAGGCTAGGGAACTGAGACAGATGATTCGCCAGGAGCGACCAGTACCCATGGGCCAGTCAGCAAACAAAATGCCTGATGAGTTGCAAGAAGGCCAACATCGACCTGGATGGGTCTTTGGACAGGATGACGGCGGTTTCAGGGCAACCCATGAAGATAACACTCCAGGGGATGAAATTTACTATCTCGGAGTCATCGACTGTCTCACTCACGTAAGTATTGCACGAAGGCTGAACCCGACGACAACTGACATGATTTAGTATGGAATTATCAAAAAGATTGAGCACTTCTGGAAGGGCTTATCTAGTGACAAGACTCAAATCTCAGCACTACCACCTGACCAGTATGGTGACCGGTTCTACCATTTCATCGAAGGTGTCACCATGTCCACCGAAGAGGCTCACAGGGAGGCTGAACGGAGACACCAGGAAATGATTGAAGCTCAACGTTCAGAAAACAGGGTATCAAGCTGGAATTCTCGCCGCAGGTCGTCTCAGGCCGTTCCACCGATGCCAACCCATGTACCACCTCCACCACCTGGCCCACGATCTCCGGAAGCTCAGGAAACGCTCGAACGGGCTAATAAGGAGGCCGAGCGCTCCGAGAGGCATGGACATACTGAGAACCAGGTTCCGGACCGAGTCTTGACTACCGGCACTTCTAGGGACAACCGCGATTCTTTGCAGCACGAGCCTATCTTGCCCGTGGTGCAGGAGGCAGGTGAAAATGGCCGCGACGACACAGAGGCCAAGCCCCCGAGATCCTCTAAAGACCTCAACAAGAGCCTACCTCCGACGAGAGCACCACCTCCAACTCCTCCCAAGTCAGGATATGCCGGACCCGGAAGCGCAGACAGTGGGTATGCAGGTCTCAGCAACGGCACAGGTCCCGTCAATCAAGGACAGAGAGTGAGCATTGACAGTCTCAATAAGGAGCTGCCGCCATTACCAAGGAAGGATGGGACAGACGATAATGGAGTACGACTGGTAGCTTAGGTTGCGACCAAGGTCAAACCAAGGAATCACTTCCAGGTTTGTCAAGGAGGACAAAGATGGATTCACGATTAAGAAAGCGAACGACGCAGATACATACACAAGGTTGACGAGCGACGGAATCATCGCCAACCACCAATGATGCATTAGAAAAGTGAGACACCTGGCGACACCCCCTTATTCATATTCTTATCACATTCTTATGCTGGACCATTCCTTGACCAGCCGTGCACTATTCCCTTATTGTTATTCTGTCAATCGACGTCTTTGGCATACTGGACTCGGCCTCGGCCTATGAAAGCAAGTTTCTATTTCAGTCACATTTTCCTTTGTCAGCGACGAAGCAGAGAAGCACTCGGAAAGTGGTGGGCGAGCCGTATCGTCAGGTTCAAGGGCGGTCGGTGTCTCTGGAGCGAGTGCAGATATGGTTCCTTTTATCAAAAAAGAAGAAGACATGGATGATACCACCACGCTTAGCACGCTACAGTCTGTTTTTTTTATTCACTTTTCTTCTGGTCGTTAATCAACTCTTTGTTGAGTGACCTCCTTTTCATATGATACTTCGTTTTTGTCATATACTTATTGTCCTCTCTTGGTTTTTCATCAGCTGGCAGGGCTTGCACAGGCAGCGGCTTAGGTAGTAGGAATAGATAGATTTGGTAGGATAAAGACTCGAGCTAGCCCATTGGGAGGAATGGGAGTGGTGTGGTGTGATGTGAAGGTGGTACAGTGAGTGCAATTGCGGGTGTGATTGTAACTTTTGGGGTGTGAGGTGGTGATATTGTGGTAGTTTACAGTGATATAATACAAATATGTAAAACAAGTAATGGCCTCTTGTGAAGTCTTTTCCGTGTCCGTCCGTTGTCCCATTCATCTATCATCTTATTCCTCCAACTCCTTTTACTTCTTTTTGTCCAGCATGGCCTGAATATCGCCTACGCCCTTGCCCTTCTCCCCAGCACCACCCTCTGGCGCAAAGCTCGTCGTAACCGTCATCTCCTGTGCTCCCTGTGCTCTCAACTCATCCAGGCGTCGCTTCTTCTGAATGTCGGCAACCCTCCACTGCTTGAAGTATTTGACCCAAGCAGCTGCACAATCCCTCTCAAAATCCGCCGTCTCGACTGGGCAAGCCTTCTTTGTCGCTGATGGATCCTTGGTGGCGTCGACGATGTTGTGGGCGTCTAGACAGTTGAAGTAGGCATCGCGGGCGGCCCAGCAGATCTTGCGCTCTTGACGGTTTGGTATCGCGTCGCCGGAGCGAATGGCGTCAGCGCGGGATTCACTTGAGAAAGGCCAGAAACCCATTGCGTATTTGTAATTTTTGTAGTTTTTATGCGAGAGAGTTAACTGGTGAAGGCGATGAGGGCGTGCAAAATCCCATGAGCCGTGTATCTCGACGAAAGCTGAGGGAGGGTACACTATGACGAGCAGAACCGGCAGAAAAAGAGGGCGGTGAGATCGAAGTGGTTTAGTGTGTGGAGCACAAGCCACGTTTCAGGGTAGCTAGGTACCTCATGCTCTGCTTTGTGTGGCTGATGCACTTTAATCTGTCCTTTGATTGTCCTTTACGTACTTACTTCCCTTGCGTTGAGCAACTCGACTTATTCCCTACATTCAACTTTCTTCTCTCCTTTACTTCTTCTTTGTCTACGCTGATTCTCAGCTCCTGTTGAGTCCTGCTTTCAATAATCAAGCTTCAAGAGACGAGCAAAAGCTAGGAATACAAGGTTCATGCGCTAAAGCCGAAAGCTCAAAGAAGACATCACAAGTCCTCACGAGACATGCCCCTTCGATGACCGACGACGACTCCTGCACCCTCTACACTTGGCCTCCTACAACAACTTGACACAACAAACAAAAGATGCCGCGACGTCGTAAGCCTCCGCGCGCAGGCGCCCTCGCGGAACTTGCGCCCATAAAAATCGCAGGCCAGATCGCGACGCTACAGGCGATATACTACTTCGCTGCACTGGTCCTGATCGTCTTTACGGCGCTTGTCTCTGGCTCTGGGTTTAGCTGGACGCTTGTGTTTGGATGGGAGGGACTGAGAGGAGATACCACGCATGGATGGCTCATGGCATTTGTGTTCTTGTTGGATGGCGGGTTGATTATGTGAGTTCAACTGCTCAAAGCACGCGCAGAAGCTCCCCTTGTTCGAATACCGTTCGTTACTAACACTTCATAGTCCTATCGCAATAGTCGCCCTCATCGCTCGCTCCAAACTCGTACCCGATTTCGCATTGACCGTCCACTTTCTCAACCTCGTCATCGCATCCCTTTACAGCGGCCACATCCCCCGCCACGGAGCCTGGTGGTTCACCATGCTTGTCTCATCCGGGCTATGTATCGGTCTCGGGACTTGGGGCTGTCAGTATCGCGAGCTACAGCCTGTCTTCTTCGGCGGTCGTCCCATTCTCCCAGCTACGGGAGCTGAAGGCGCGGCGCCGCAACCTCCTCCTGTTGATGAGGAGATGGGTATTGCTGTGAGAGGAAGGGGGCCAGATGGTGGAGGAGAGTATGAGATGGCGCCTATGCAACCTGTAAGATGAAAATTGGGGGTGGGGTCCTTGGATATGGTTGAATAGACTTGCATTGCTAGGCGTTTGGGCGCTCTTTACTCCGTTTATGTATGTTGATTTGGGAGGGCTTTAATCAGGGGTCCGTTCAGACCGAGTGAGACGACTCGAGGATAGATCTGTCTGTCAAGAGACGAACTTCAGCATGACGACCAGATCGCATAAAGCTTCATAGATGCATGTGCCTACAACCGACACTTGTAGCTTATCGTGACATGCTTCAGTCCTTTACTTGTCCATCAAGATTACAGTCAAAGAAAGAAACACCAAGGGAAAAACGGAGAAATGGCTTTGATGCCTTGTTGAATCTATCTCAACCTCCATCTTCTGCAATCTCCAACCCCGTCGTGGCTCATTGTAACCAAATCATTCCCCAAAGAGAATACACCTTTGTCTTATCTTACTTGTCTTTCTTTCTTTCTTCAGTAGAGTACAAAAACCAGCGCATCCCATCGATTACGCCCATTCCTTTTTCTTCGCCTCCGATTTCTTCTGTGGCCATCCATGGACGTTCTATGCACCAGCCACAACCGCCAAGTTATCGTATATCATCTTACGCACCTCGTAGAAAGTGCTTCTTCGTGCAGTCGGCATACCGACGCTCTCTACCTCGACGCGTCCTGCCGAGGTCTTGCGGACAGCCACGGTGCCGTCGACAACTAGTGTGCCCTCGCCACGGAACTCAGCTGCATGGCCTGCAGATTGCATGGCACGACGGAGGTCAGCAAGACGTAGATCGCCAACGTGCAGTGGCTGGACTGCTGAGCGGACGGCGGAGATGAGGTTCGCCGGTAAGACGTCGAGAACTGGTGTGGCCGAGGGGATATCCGCGGCCATGTTGGTGAGTGTTGTTGATGAGACTTCATCCGTCTTCTGGCGCTTGTTGGCAGCATCTTCATCTGCTGCGGCAGCTTCGTTGAGATGTGTGGCAAGGAGCTGCCCGGTAATAGTGACAATACCCAGACCACGCACATTCTGCCACTTGATCTTCCTGACAAGAGGATCAGCGAGCTTGACAACCCATGCGTTGGTGTCGACACTAGCATCGACGACAACCCCAACCTCGGGAGTGTATACGTCAACGGAACGCTCACTGCCTGCATCCGCGTTGCCACCATCACCGCCCAATGCTCGACGACAGTCTTCAGCCAGAGAAAGTGTCTCATCCCGTTCACCACCAACAAGAATGAGCTTTCGTGGTTGGATTAGGGGAATCAGCATGTTAAGACTCCGCTTATCATGCAGACCGCTAAAGTCAACGAATGCAATGCGCATGTTGGTCTGGACAGTTTCGGTCTGGTATGTGAGTTTGCATGGCCCCGTAGGCTCCTCGGTCTCGAAATCCTCGACACTATCGAGCTCATCAGGCACGAAACCATCATGATCACCAGCTGCAGCCTCTTCTCCGTCGGCGGAACCAGGCCGCATATTCTGTTGCCGCTTGAAACCGGCTCCAGCCTTTGCAAAGTCGTCCCATCTTCTCTTCTTGCCGAGCTTGTCGTCAGCAGCCTCCATGCTGGTGTTGTCCTGTCCTTCTTCCTCTTTCTCCTCGGCACGGAGGTAATCTTCGGGTCGAATGAGCTCTCCAAAGTCGTCCTGGCGCTTCCTTCGGATAGCGATAGGGAACGTCCTCTCTCGGCCCTTCTTCCCTCTCGAGTCGAAATCGTATACGCTCTTCTTCTTGATGAGCACGTTGATACCGAGATCCTCGTCCTTGAGGACAACATTCTTCCGGCCAGCTTGGGCGATAGCAGTTGAGACGTTGAGTGCTTTGCCTTGTTGTTCTCCATCTTCATCTTCTGAGTCAGAAGAGGATTCAGATGAAGCATCGTCGACGACATCTGCTGTAGCCTCAAGTCCAGCAGCGCCTCCGCTCTGCTGTGTAGCCTGAAGCTGTCTTTGAGTCGCAAGCCATTGTTGATACAATGCCAATTCGTCGCCTTCCAGCGCATGGCGTTGGGCCTCGCGGATCTCCAACTCCCGTCCACCAGCATAAACAAACTCGAGATTCTCTCCATTTGCGTTTTGTTCCACCGAGACACCATCCTTGCGCTCCTTCCACCAATCCCATAGTGTTCGTGCAATAGACGGCTTGTCTGTCTTTGATAGGCCCGGCTTATCTGTTAGGATGACCAAGTTTCGCGAGTCTCGTGCCAACCCCTTGATCAAGTCCTTTGAGAAACCCCACTCGATACTGCTATCACTGGCCAGAATAACACGGCCTTCTGTCGATACGTTGTCGGGGTTCTGACTTAGAAGTCGTGCGATCTGGGCCTTGCGCTCGAGGAGTCGTAGATATTTAAAGTCGAATGGTCCACCTTCCTTCTTGTCGTTCGCGCCGTTGACCTTTCGTTGGCCCTCGGCAAAGGCCTCGAACTCTTGAACGATGCTATCGTCCATCCACTCGAGCATACTTCGAGCGTATCGCATTGTGCTTGACATATTGCGTCCAGCCAAGTATAGCTTGGCTGTCTTGAGGACGCCTTCATCGGAAGCAGCATCGGTCCTCCAGGCATGTTCCAGGAGATACGAGAGTTCTAGGACTCGAGCACTTGAATCCACAGGGATAAGAACAGTTCCTCCTCGTGCCACGCAAGCCTTGATAGTGTCGACCAGCTGCTCGTCTCGCTTTGCGCGACCTCCAGTCTGGGCAGTTCGGTCTGCACCACGACTACTGCAGATCAGTGCAGTTGGTTTCCGCAGTTGCTCAATGACCTCAGCGCCACCGCCTCCAGCACCTCCCAGCCAAGCTGCTCCAGCAAAGACATTCTCACGTGCCTGGTTCCAGTCCACAGCATACACAATCGATTCCAGGCCATGCTGAATATGCCATATCGTACCTCCGAGGGTATGTCCAGAGTTGTAGGCGGTGATAGTCAAGCCATTGAGAGGCGGCGAGAATGGGGAGGGGAGGGGTTGATGTGGTTGTGAGTATTTCAGCGGTTGGATCAGGGAGAAGTATCGTGCAATCTCCTCGTTCGTGGGAGATTGTAGTAGTAAGTTCTGCGCAGTCGTCGCAGTCTGTGTGAGCGAGTATGCGCTCTCAGTAAGCGAACTCTGAGGGATCGTTGTCGCCGCGGCTGGACTCGATGTGTAGAGGTCTTGGATGAGGGTGCGACCAAGGTCAATGACTGGTCGTGTCGCATAAACGGGGATGCGCGTGAACTGTGGAATGTTCTTGCAGCAATGGGCGTAGGCAGCAAGATGCGAAGCCGTCGCATGTGTAACGAGGATGAGCGAGAGAGTTGTTACTTGTCTATAGCGCATGATTGTCAGCCATCATCGTCACTATCAGATCAGATGCGCAAGGGGGGCATGGCATACTTCTCTATCTCTCTGAGCTTTTCAACGTCAAAGGTCTCGTCCCATCCTAGATCTACCAGCACCTTGACTCCTCCGTCGAGCTCGAGGAGCGATTGTGAAGCAGGCGAGTTTGAAAGGGCGCCCTGGAGCGGGCAAAAGGTGAACATGATGGTATCGGCGCAACCGTGATCAAAGAAAGGATCAAGTCAAATCGAGATGAATCAAAGTTTGGAGTAGAGTTGCTATATGGATTGTAACGGCATGGTTATTGTGAAATCAATCTTTGAGTCGAGATGGGAGTTTTGCAGCTATTGAATTGTCATTTCATTGTCCTCTATTGATGCGGACAAAGACAATCAATCAGTCGTCGCGAAGCTTGATTATTCTGCCCATTGATGCGCGTAAGGTAGCGCAGCGTAGCACTTGCAGCAGCTGTCAAATGGGGACTCGGGTCGGTTAAACTATAGTCCGACTTACACGCGACATGCTACTGATTACGTGCATCCATCCACTGATGAAATAAACTATTTTAAGGTATAATACAATGGCTGCTTGGATTAACTCAAATGCGACTACAATGAATCTCCAGATCTTTGTTCAACAGTCAAGCATGTGAGCATGTCAAGACAGACAGACCATGCACGATATTAGGAACTGTCTTGCAGTGGCAAGCCAGCCAATACGAATAACTTCACAATCAACATTACAACGACAGGCTCAATACGAGCAGACCAATCTCGCGAGACCAATTCGAGCCAATCTAAAGACATCTCCCTCGTCCATAAATAGCATTGTCAACTATCGTCGATAGCTTCATCCTCTTCCCACCCCTCCAGGCCTCTAAATTGCCGCCTATTTCCATCGCACCCCTACAGCGATTATACGCAAACCCCAATTCTAGGCTTCGAGATAAAATTAAGGATTACTTGGAACCATCCGAGACCCTCTGTTATTTAGCAGCATCGTTTCCCTCTTTTCCCCAGTTTCTCCCTTACGCGTTCTTTACGATCTGTACCACACCCTGTCCGGCATCTCGGCATCGTCAGGATGACGCGGCCCTGCACTACGCGCCGCCAAATAGCTAAAGACACGGATAAACGGGAATGCAGACACTATCCTCCAACTGACAACAACCTTAAATCTACTGTAAATTTTACCTCATCGTGCCGTTGTGCCGCCCCTGACTTACACTAAACGCGTACGTACAACCCGCTTCGTCAGCCGGTCTGATATTACACCCTGGGACGAAACGTCACTCAAACATACAGAGACACGATGAATTAGGTGGAATGGTGATGATGATCAGGTTTGGCCAATATGCTCCTGATATTGTTCAGTAACTATGTACATGATTTGGTATTGCGATGGCACCTAAACACCACTCAACCATGGTTCTGCCTTGTATGACCCCTTAAACACCATTCCGTTCATACCTCTTCCCTTCCGTGTCGTAAAAAAGCACGCTGAGTGATCGCAGTCAACCCCCTTTGGTTGCTGCCCCGTAAAAAATGAAGACGCCGTGACAATGCATATGATGGATAAACACAACCCCTTAGCATGATAGCCTCTGACTACGCTGATTTTCGGCCTCCAATCCTCTCTAACGTCCCTGAAAACGGCTTCCTCGCGTTTCTAAATGCAAAACTTGCGGTCCAGCATTCTCAAGGCTCTTGCGTCCTCACTGACACCGCCCTTCTCCAGACCACAGGCACCAGCCGATCTAGGACTGCTGCTGGCGCTGCCAGGCTTGACGCTACCGCTTTCACTAGGTGCGGGAGTAGGGTGCAGAAGCGCTGAGAGGCTGGCCTTGTTAGATGTGGTGGCAGGAGCTTCGGAATGAGAGCTGCGTGGAGGGCTGACGCTCATAGTGCGGCTAGGGGGAGTGCTGATGGCAGCGAGAGACGAGCCTGGGGGGCCATTGGTAACAGCACCAAGACCTGGGAGCGCAACCTGATGAGTACGAGAAGATCCATTCACCATGGCGGCTGGAGTAGCTGCCTGCAGATGATGCTCTCGAGGCGAGTCGTGGGCTCTAGGGAGAGTAGGGTGTGAGTAGTGAGGAGATGTTGATTGGTAGGTGGGCTTGGCGGGGAGAGGAGGGAGAGGAGCACGATGCTCATAAACAGGTGCCTGATGGTAATGTGGGTGAGGAAGACCTGGGTGGCCGGGGTGAGGTGGAAGTTGCTGAGGAACACCGTGGGGGTAGGGAGCAGCGTAATGGCTATAAGGAGGAGTAGCGACGGGAGAAGGAGGCCATCCATAGCCAGGCTGGCCATAGGGAGCATATGGTTGTTGACCGGGCTGAGGAACCATGTAGGGAGGCTGCTGCATCGGCGCCCGTGTTAGAGCTGGTGTAGTGTTGGCCTCTCCCATGCTGGACTCAGGATACATGCCCTTAACAGGGACTATGCCGCGCAAGTTAGGATCATTTGTTGGTTGTTGAAGCTCAGGCTGGCCAGGTTGAGGGCGAGAATAGTATGAGATAAGGTGAAGATGCTGGCCGGTTGAAGTAGTGATGCTGAAAGATTGCTTCATCAGGCCGTCCGCCTTGTATCGGTATCCCTCGGGCTCCCCGTCATCTAGGTCCTCGTCGCTACCGCGTCCAGAGTCTGGGGTTTTTCCACCACCTCGTCGGGTAGTGTTGAAGCCACCACCTCGCTTGCCCTCCATCTCACGGTATGTCAGAAAGCTTCCCGACACTCGACTGGCGCTCCATGACTTTCCATCAGTCCATCTCCTCATACCAGCTTCCCGCTCATCCCAAACAAAAACCGAACCAGATCGAATTGACTGTCTCTCCTTCTCTGAAAGTCGTCGTTGCACACGGGGCAGAATGCCTAATCGGCAAGCCTCGAATAATCTGATAGCATCGGCGGGTGTCCGCACATATCCGTGGTACGTTTCCATTGTGAAGGCGTGTAACGTGATGTGATGTTATGTTATGTGAAAGAGATATTCCGCACAAGGGCGGGAGGCTGGAAGGAGTTTTTGAGGGTAATGGATCCGGATCCAGTGTCCTGGGTAGGTTCTCAGCGACTTTATAAATAAGGGCCTTGTGAGAACCAAGCTCTGGCTTGTTTGTACGCGGCACCCCACTAGATCAGATCGAGCCAGGGCGTGGGCGTGTGAAAGCCGAATGTGCGAAGGTGACTCCACAAGGGCTGAGGGTTGAGCGGAATTTTGTCCACGTATCCACCTGTAGAATTGGGCGGGCTCGTCCTTCGCTCTCTTGGCGTTCCTGAGAGCGTTGGGGCTTGTGAAAGTGTTTGTTTGATCTTGGTAAGGTTACAAGGCTAAGTAGATTTGTTAGTCTTGTGCCTGTAATGTATATGCGTGAAGCAGTAGATAGATGATGTCTGAGGGCAGGTTTGAAATATCTTGGTATAGTAGTAGAGCGTATGTGAAGAGAGGAAAGGTGCAAGGGGAGAGAACCAAGATATGAGTTGCACACCGGTGATCATATATAATCCCCAAAACAAGGTCGTAAGGGAAACCACAACACAACGGTACAGTGACACACTCCAAGCCCACATCCCAGGGGTTTGAGGCTCGACTCCCTGGCGGGAGTGCCGTCGGAGCCGATTAAGTGGATGATCCACTCGACTAAAATTTCCCTTAGATTGAGTATTTGCCGCTTGGCGATGTGCATCATGAACTCGTCGGATGTAGTAAGATGGACCAAGCAATCTCACAGCTGCTTGACTTGACTCAACTCGAGCCAAGACCCAGCTTGCGAAGCAAGTACACACGCACAAAAGTCGATTGCGGCTCTCAGGCGCCCCAGAGAAACCCGGTTTAGTGAACACAACGGTCCCACGAGTGCTTCCAGGACACTTGATCCATGCACCAAACCGCCTCACCTAGGAGGTATTGCGCCGGATGCACCGAGTACCAGACATAGGCATAGGAAAAAGACACAGGATCTGAGACGGAGGCAAACATACCTATCAAGGAGTCTGTAGTTGCTCGAGAGCCACGGCTTGCTGCGTTTGTCGTGGAGTTGGTGAAACCAATGATTTGCTACAAGAAGCGAGCGAGCATGTAATGTTGGAGTGGAATGTCAAGTCAAGATTAGAGAGAGATGTTATTCCTCTTGTTCAGAAACAGGTCAGCAGGGTTTAATGAACCGTGTCCTCGGACAAGACGGGAAGACAGGGAGGGGCCAAGAGCAAGATAAGGTTGCAAAGGCAAGTCAGAAAAGGGAATCAGAGGCCTGGAGGCGTAAAGTCGGTGGTGGATAACTCGGCGACGACATGGCCGGGAGTGTGGAGAAGCACGGAGGACGGCAAAGAAGGAGGGTGTGCAGATAGAGAGAGGCACTGCCTAGGGGTGAGACTGAGATTGAGAGCGTCTAAGACTCGTCTAAGCTTAGGTTGGTCAGGACAAGCTTTTGAAGCTGACCCACCATCAAGGGGGCTTTAGGGAAAGATGACGATGCAGGGCCAGGGCAGGGTCGGGTCCAGAAAGGGCATGATAGGCGTTAGAAGGAGCAAAATGCATGACAGATCACGGCTATCGGATCAGTAGTTGGGAGGTTGTAGCATGAGGTGGGGATAAGGAATGAGGTATGTATTCGTGGAGGAACTTGCAGCCACTGTGTTATTTGCAGGTTCATCATACAATAAATGGAATGCAGTGCTTGTTTTGCGTAGAATTCAGAAGCTTACCCGTATGATACAGTCCGTCACACGCCGGCGTTGATAGTGCTCAGGATAGCAAAGAGTCTGGAACCTCGAAAGACTAGCTGAATCTACCAGTAGCGGGAGATATAGTCGTGGGGGAGGCGTTCCCAGGCGATTCTAATGTGCGTCGGCGACGTTTCGGTGCGCCCGTCTGACCGGCTTGATTGTTTCGCTGTTTCTGACTGTCCAAGGTATCGCGATACGGGCGGGGACATACATAGGTAAGGTAGGTAAGGTACGGAGTATAATTAGAGCTGAACCCTTTGCCATCTATCCGAGTAGGCGCAGGTGAGGTCTTTCCGTTATCGATACGAGACGGAGCGTTAGGGTTTCAAACTATCGAGAAGCGAGTCGAGGGAAGGTGCAAGGGAAACGCAATCACTCGGATAGACGGCTCGAGATGAGGAATTATATACTCCTATTACTCCGTATTACTACCTATGCGTGAACAATCTACGCTGGCAAGGTTGAGGAGTCCTTTCGTTGGTAGGAGGGGAGAAGAGAAGCTTGCTTTAAAGCGTCTAGCGAATGATAGAGTCGCGGCGGAAACTTTGTTCAACATTTAAATTAAACCCATTGGAAAGATAAAGTCTCGTGAGATCAATGCCGAAGATGTTGAGTCAAGCAAGGTAATGTTACAATGAATGAATAGGCCTGTCTCGGTGCTGGCTTGTACTGGTAGTTGTAAATGTATTTTAAAATAAAAAAAAGTCTCATAGAGGCCAATGCCAAGCACCACTAAGAATAACCATAAATACTACTATAATCATTCCTTGCGTCAACCAACAATAAACTCGACCAGAATGCAAATATCGTCATGCCAATGCTGCAATGCAATGCAATGCTCGGTCAGTGGCACTCTTTGTTAACCGTCCAAGCCAAATAAAATACAGCAGTCACAGACAGACGTGACGGTTCCGGCTCCCAACACCGCGGATCCTCTCAAAGCCACTTAAGTACCCTTATTTGCATGCGGCAATGCGGCAATGCGGCAAACAGTAAGCATATCAGGAAGCCAATTATCCCTCCAGAGCTTATTTCGAGCTGTGCTTGGCTCTGTCTGGCTGAGATCGCCAATGCGAGGCTTCTCTTGGCCCCATTACCTCAGCAGGTGACGGGGGCTAGAACCCATCAAAAGGCTGAATTAGGCCGCTCCTGGAAAGCCCCGTGCAGGGATTGCAAAGCCACTGAAGCTTGGCTGCTGATCCTCTTGGCTGCCTGGACGTGAATGGGTGAATTTTCTACGAGCGGTCGTTGTGTGTGTGTATCAGATACATTTTCACCGCTCTATCAGATTTCCTTGGCTATCAAAAACAAGCCCATCATGTGGTATAAAATAAAAGACAGTCGGCCACGACACGGAATTCTCGGCTTGTGGGAGAAGCAGCAACATCATCCAACGTACGTCCTTCTACCGCACAAAGCGCAGGATATGGCCGGATGGGTCTCGTCTAGAAATAGTTCAGGAGAGGAGGCCATGCTCCTAAGCGAGGCCTCGGTGCTTATCAGGATTATGATGCACGGTTCTTGGCTCGCGATGAAATTGGCAAGACATTTTTGTTGCTCACGGAATATGCCTCCTCAAAAAAAAAAAAAAAAAAAA
>JAAOAY010000109.1:0-31362 GCA_013396255.1 Fusarium sp. NRRL 25303
ATTATAGGAGAGAAATTATCTTAGTTTGTTCTTAATAAAAATATTTAGCTATCAAATAGATATGCTACAAATTCTAGGACAGCTTGACCAAATTGAATCTCTGGCTTTAGGAGAGCGGCTGCGCTAGCCATAATCGTAGTTCAGTCAACCCCCAGAAAAGCAATTATGCTTGTTGGAGTTGTATTTAGATAGGCACAAGTAAGATGAAAGGCCAAAGAGCAAGGTGATCACCAGGGAGTTGAAAGTGAGGCTGACGACACACACCCATTCATGCCTGCAGTCACTTTTGGTCAATACACCAAAGGGCGGGACTGTTTATTATGTTTGTACCGGAGCGCGGACCTCAACATGATCGACAAACACGTCAATCTTGGTCATGAAGTCATTCTGCAACGTCGCCGAACTAAGATACCAGACGTTCTCGCCACTATCAGTGATGAAAAACGTGTCCCAATCGGGGTCCTGTGATGCCGAACACGCCTGAGAGGAACCCGGTCCAGTTTGCGCTAAACCCTGCCAATTCTACAGACTATCGACTGTGAAGCGGCGCTACAAGCTGTCAACTAACGCTCTGGAGTTTAATGGCCACGGTAGCTCAACGCTACAGGTGCTAGCCTCATGCACTCGGAAATTACCCTTGAATAATCGCCGTAAGATTCTCCCGATTTTTATCTCATGAGTCTAGTTGTATGCTGGTATCACGACTTAAGTTAACAAGAAGATCCAAAATCCGCAATTTGTGGCATTTAATTCATATATAACAATCAATCAATCAAAGTCCGTTGAACTCGCCACCACCATCACGGAAAACCTCCTCCTCCCACGTCGCTTTAGATCCACGCGGCTTCCGGCTTCCATACCGACACGTCTCATTGGGCTCCATGCTCGGAAATCTATCATAGACCGTCAAATTGGAATTGAGCTTACCCATGCGGGGATATCTGTCCTTTTCCTCTGCTGAAGCCGCCCAGTATCTGACCCTGCTCCCCTCAAGCTGAACAGTAGCCAAAGGCTCATCAGTTTCTCTAGGCAGCAGAGCGGATTTGACAAGGCCACGCAGCTTCTGGTGGTACCACGGCCTATCCCACCATGTCTCACGTCGTTCCTTGTATTTGTTGTGATGCAGCATAGCTGGTACTGCTGAGAGGAAGAAGTCGGTGTACAGAGGCATGTCGCTCCAGTCAACCGTCTTGCCGTCTTCGACCAGCGGGCTTTGGACCGACTTGAGATCATCTGGGATACCCTCCACCCGAACTGGTGATATACCGCGTACCTCAGAGTTCATTTCGATGGATTCTTGGTCGCTCAGCACGACAAAGTCACCGTCAAAAAGGTTATTTTCTGGGCTGATCTCAGTTGCGAATGTCTGTGCCGATATCTCCTGAGCGTAATCAAGTCCAACGTGGAATTCGAAATTCTCCCCGACAAAGTCCTCCACATCAACGCTGACGTGATTGTGTCTTTGCAACTCGCGCCAGACTTCCTGCGCACCGAGCAGGTCGCCAATCATACCCTGCTCGCTCCTCACAGGGAAAGCCTCGCCGACCATTGCTTCAATCTTTTGCTTGGCGCGGCGGAACATTCTTCTCATGTCGCCTGCTGGGCCGATGTACATGCCGCCGTTGATCCACCTCGGTCTGTTATTGCGCCAGAAGGTAGTGTTCTTTTCCGTCTCCGGTCCATAGAGGTCCTCCCTCAAAGGAGTCTCGGGCCAAAGGTCACATCTTAAATCCACGCCAAATCGTTCAGGATCAGCAGGGTAGCATCTTTTTTGCGATGCCGCGACAATTGTCTGCTTCATCGGCATGGGTACATCCTTACGCTTCCATTGTTTGCGCAGTCTTTCATTGGCTCTTTTGTTGATTTCATGGTACCGACTGAGAAGGACCTGAGCAGGGAGCTGGAACCAGACGTCGTAGGCGTCAACCATGAGAACGATGTCATCTTCTTCTAGCTTCTCTTCTGTGGTGGCATTAGGGTGCATAACTGAATCAAGGTAATTCACAAAGCCGATGATCTTGGGAAGATTCTTGCCAAGCCTCCAATGAGAGATCTCCCGATAGTTGACTCCCCAATTGATGATGACTGGGCTTGGGTAGCCTAAGGCGAGCGAGCTGAAGACTGTCCTGCATAGGTTCGGACTTGGGTTCGTGGAAGGGATGATGAAGGCAAAACGACGGTCTTGGTCAACAGGGGCCGCCTCGGGTTCTGTGGTGTCGACATTGTCTTGTTGCCAGTCTGCTGGCCTTATTTCCAGCCTCGACCACCATGATAAAGCATAGAGAGATAGAGACAGTGCCAAAGAAATTATAAGGATTTTGTAAAACATAGGTGCGCTGAAAATTACCGACAGAGGTGCCCTACTGGGCTTCGGATTGGGGTAGAGCATGTTAGCTTTGGTGCTCTGGAACCGTGGCTGAGCCACGAAAGGCCAGTCAATCAGCGAATACTACTGTAATAATTGAAAGACGACGGTAATGGACGATGGAAAGAACAGCTATCAATGTCTCTGAAAGGGAAATTGGTGATCAGATGGCTGATGATTGACGCGGAGACTTTTGTTGACGGCGAAATGTCGAAGACCTTAAGAAGAGGAGATAACAATTACCCCTGATCTGCCCTTGTCTTGGTTGGTGGCTTGAGACATAGCAATTTAAGGGCTGGGGAAGAAGAATGGTGGCAAGCTTGGCAGCCCCCTTGCTTAGAATAGGGCGATAACCAATGTGAGGAGATGACTCCCTTGAAACCGTTGACATGTCGCGAGTCTAATATTCGTATTTAAATATAACATTTTACGCCACCGCCACACTTCTTTGCTTCTTTAGCCCAGAAGCGACCTTGGTATTAAACTTTGCTATTTTTCGGAACTAGAGGAACTCGAGTTTGGAAAGAATGGCATGTCTGACACAGGGGTCTCATGGAGGGTGGCATCGCCATTCCTAAAGCGACAATCATGACTAAAACATAAGCATATTGCGTCTATGTAAGATGAGGTGAGACACAGAACAGTAAGAGCTTTCTCCTCTCTGCAGCCCTCACAATAAGCATCGCAATCCTGGGGCAAACGCGCGTTAGAATGTATCTTCTTCCCTTAATATTTACATTCGGTATGCTGCCTGAACTGTGTTTATGAGAGTGTTATTTTGAGTTGCTAGATCGATAGCTGAAGCTTGGATAGCGCGGCTTACTGGTAACACTTAGATAGTGAAGAATCAGGCAAGTCACGATAGGAGAGTGTTGGTTTTTAGAATCATTAGAATTGAAGACTAAGGGACTAAGAGAAAAAACCAACAAAGCGTGTGCAAACCATCAGTTCATAAATAGTAGATACTCCGAACCCCAAACCAAAGCCGGTAAAAGGAATTATTACTAGTAGTACAGAGGAAAAGAGCGTCAATTCAGGGACCACATTGGCTGAGATACCAAGCAACAAACTTGACAATGCCCTGTTGAACCTGCGTCTTGGGCTTGTATCCAAGCATGGCACCCGCCTTGGAGATGTCGGCGTAGGTGATGGGCATATCGCCAGCCTGCTCTCCCTTTCTATCAATGCGTGCCTTGCGTCCTAATGTGTCCTCAAGAGCACCGATAAGATCTCTCAACTGGATGGTCTGCGACTCTCCAAGGTTGAAGACCTCGTAGTCAGATCCGTCATATTTGAGGGCAGCGAAGATACCGTCGATGATATCGTCGACATATGTGTAGTCTCGACGGGAAGAGCCATCTCCAAAGAGCGGAATAGGCTTTCCTTGGTGAATGAGCCTCGTGAACTTGTGGATCGCGAGGTCTGGACGCTGGCGAGGGCCATAGACGGTGAAGAACCGAAGGCAGATGCAGCGAATATCATACAGATGAGAGTATGTGTGGCAAAGCAGCTCTCCAGCCGATTTGGATGCTGCGTATGGAGAGATGGGCTGTGTGCTCTTGTAGTTCTCGTTGAATGGAGCTTTGGCGCCAAGACCGTACACACTTGATGATGATCCGAAGAGGAACTGCTTGACGCCAAACTCTCTAGCGCACTGAAGCAGGTTCAGAGTGCCATTGACATTGGTATCAAAGTACTTGTTGGGCTGGCTCAATGAAGGAAGAACACCTGCGCGGGCTGCCAGATGAACAATAGCGGAAAAGCCATTGTCGGCAAAAATAGTCTGAAGGGCCTCGAGATCCTCAATGTCGGCTTCGTAAAGCCTCAGATTTGGGTTAAGAAGATGAGGCGCAAGGTTGGCGCGCTTGATCGCAGGGTCGTAGAACTCATCGAAGTTGTCAACAACGACAACTCTCCAACCGCCCTCAGCAAGAAGAGCTTCGACAAGATGGGAGCCGATAAAGCCGGCCCCACCAGTGACGAGAATAGCTCGTCTGGGCTTGGAGGTGCGTATCCTGGTGATGATCGTCATGCTTGCTAGTGGAGAGAGGTAGTGACTGAAGAGGGTCTAGGAAAATGGAGAAGGTCGGCGGGTTCGGATTTGTAGCGGGGATTAACATATTTAGTCGAAAGGAGGAGATACTCCCCTTTAAGGGATGCTTCAGAAGATTTGACCCTTCGGAAGTGTTAAGGGTGAGTTGCAATGCGCCACAATACTGCGTGTCTTCCGAAATCCTCACTAATGCAAGCCACTTTGAATAACACGGTTGAGATTAATCTCCTCGACTGACATTTTTGAGTCGAGGCGCATCATGTGTTGGGTTTATCAGCATGCAAGACAGCCAAGAAAATCAGGGAGATGGTGCGCCCAACGATAAGGTAACTTTTTAAGATAGCACTAACGCCACTGTCTTAGCCGGGGTCTTCCCATCCGGTCTTGGGTCTTGGCGGGGGAGGAATGCTAGTGGCGGCCATGGCAAGGGAGGACTAGGATTGTAGGGCTGTATGGATGAAATGCATTGTCTGACCTTAGGGCTCTGGCATGCTTCGTTGAATTATATATTAAGAAGTAAAGTACTATTATAATTACTCCCACGTCTCATCAGTACTGCTTTTGGTCCAAGTGTACGCAGCCCGATCACAGAAGTGTTTGCTTAATACTTCGGCCGACACATTCGGCCGTTATCGCTAACAGTCCACTGTTCACTGCCCACTGCATTCCTGGCATAAAAGAATCCCTGCTTATCCCACTTGGCCTTTACAGACAACAGCTTGTTGTAATTGGCTCCAAAGAACTCCGACTGGAAGTTGGGCTGACGGAAGTCTGCCTCGTTCATGTACGCTCCACTGCCAGGCGTTACAGCTTCGATCTCAGGCATGATTGTATCAGTCATGAGGTTCTGAAGATCCAGCATCTCTGACCAGGGAGCAGTGAAGTTCCATGGTGTAGTGAGGGTGGCGTGCACGAGGGCCTTGTTCCAGGCTGGCAGAAGGGACTGCTTCTGAGTGTTGCTGAAGGGTGCGACGTTGGTGCCGACTCCGATCCACGTGACGCCTTGCTCGACGATGCTGATAGCAGCTTGGGTGAGATCGTCGTTGTTATTGACGATAGTGTCACGGGGGATCAAACGACCGCCGTACTGGGCAATTCCGACTTGGATGTTACCAATGGGGAGAGGGCCGAAGTAGGTATCGTAGTGGTTGTAGTAGTTCGCTGACTGGCTGTACTTGACAGTATAGTTCACGCCCAGACCATCAAGCGAGCTGACGAAGGGTGCAAGAAGAGTCTGAACCTCGTCTTGAGACTTGCCAAAGGCGGTCAAAGGAGCAATCTGGAAGAAGGTGTTGGTGAAGTAGTACACCACCATAGATCCAGCATCAACCATGCCAGGGAGCTTAGAGTGGAAAGTTTCAATAGCCTTGTAGAAGGTAGCCTGATCGTTGTTGGTGTTGAAGAAAGCAAGGGTAGCAGCGCCAACCTTGGCATCAGGGAAGGCCTTGACTGTCATAGACAGGACGACGCCCCAGTTACCGCCACCACCACCATTTAGAGCCCAGAAGAGATCAGAGTTCTTAGTGGGAGAAGCAGTAACAACGCCAGAGTCTGCTGTGACGACTTCAAACTCAAGAGTGTTCTGCGCCGATAGACCAAAACTTGTGCTGAGAGCTGAGTGTCCACCACCTTGGGTATAGCCACCAGTCACACCAACGGTAGGGCATTCACCGCCAATGACAACATAACCAGCATCGTTTCCAGCCTTGAGGATGTCAAAGCCTTGAACACCAGCACCGAGAGTCACGGCCTTGCCCTTGTATCCGTTGGCGTTGTAGTCCTTGAACTGGATGTCCTTGAGACGATGAGTCCAGACGGAGAGAGCACCGGCACCGGTGGATCTTCCATTGTAGTCGTGACCAGTGTTGCGAATGACGAAGCGGATGTTGTTGTTGCGAGCAAAGTTGATGGTGTTGACAACATCAGCCTTGGTCTGCGCCTCGACAGCATAGCGAACATAGTTTCCTAGTTCGCAGGCACGAGACTCGGGTTGGAAGGGGTCGCAGCTCTGGTTAGCGAACCAAGGAGCCATGACAGACGACGAGGAGTTCATGCTAACTCATGTTAGTACAAGGCTAGACTACATCAGAGTCGAACTTACTGGATCCCAGGATGTTGCCATTGGTCCTGAAGGTACTTGCACTGAGCAGCATCGTACGTAGGATCGTGACAAGGCGACCCCAAAGGAACAGTCTTGATCAAACGACCATTGACAGTCGTGTTGAGACTCTTCCATTGGTTATCCGAAGGCCAGCAAGCATCACCAGGAAAGCATTTACAGCTAGATGTAGTGGCATACGCTTGGGCAGTGGAGAATGCCGCAGCGGCTGTAACGAAGCTTGTCACTTTCATGGTTGATGTCCTGCAGATGAAACACTACCTGCGTGAGTAAAAAGAACAGACCAGTTAGACAGAGGGTGTGACTCACAGAAAATGCTACAGTGTCGCAGATCTTGCAGAGAAAAGAGAGTGGTTCTTGTCTCTTTTTACTTTTTGGGTTATATAAGTACTATTAGAGTTTCCTCGTGCATCGTAAGCATCGGCGTCAATGTCTCGAGTGAGCTAGTCCCACCGATGATAGTGCACTTTGAAAGCGGAGACAAGGCACGGAAGTGGCTCACGGGCCGGGGCTGGGACTAGGATGTTTAGGTTCACCGGCACAACGGTCTACCTGACAGGTTTCCATGTCAGAAGCTTATCTCGGTCGACGCCGGTAATGGGTTGCCAAGGCGCTGGGGGGTTCAACAGCCGGGACAAGTGATCCATTATGAATGGTCCATGAACGCTCTGTCAGTTACCCCTGCATGAAGATGTATTTCGCATCGTCTCGAAGAGAAGCGACCTGCCAAATTGAGTTTTGTGGCTGTCGGAGTGCGTCAGATCAGACCATGGTCTCGGAACAGAGCTCATTTCGAAGGAATCAAGTTTCTTTTTTTCTAAAGAGGGTGATGTATAAGTCGGCTGTACTCTTCCGGATTGTGCTCTCCATACTGTCGTCGCATATTTTCCAATGTCAGGCTGGACTTACAACGCCCCGAGCGGCTCGCCAACCGATGGCCCTCAAATCACGTCTATCGCTGTTGTATTCACAGCCGTTGCGCTCCTTACGGTTCTCTTGAGAGTTTACGTCAGAGGGTTTATGCTCAAGTCGGTGGGAGCTGGTAAGAAGAGCCTGTCGATTCCCTGTTGTTTGTTGGCACTGACGCGTCTTGTTTGTAGATGACTGGATCATCATCGCGACATGGGTAAGAAGGGATCTGCATTCGATCTTCAGATGACAGACATGCTGATCAGCAACAGATCGCGAGCTGTGGATTCGCTGTTGTTACCGTGATACGTGAGTAAACTTTCGCTAAGATCGAGTGTTGCCGATCACCAGTTGACACATTCTAGAAACGAAATGGGGACTCGGGTTGAAGAAACTTGATGATTTACCTCAGCAAAACTACTACAACTTCATGCTGGTAAGTCCAGTATCTCTCAATTGTCTCTCAAAGGCTAATATCGTCTGTAGCTACAATTCATGGGCGCGCCATTGTAAGATCGACTCCTCTCGCGATACCGAATAACTGCTTACCGACGACGAAAAGTTATATCTCTAGTATCTTAGGGTTCAAGCTCAGCCTTTTGATCTCATACTTGAGGTTCATGGCGTCAGGAATTTGGTACAAAGTCACTGTCGGCGTTGCTGTTGCCTGCACGTTGTTCCATATTTCGTTCTTGATTGCGCAGATCAACCTCTGTACACCTGCACGTGGCCCCTCGGACGATCTCAACACTTGGCTTTGCTAACAAGAGCTTCTCTTAGGTTCGAAAACAATGGGATTTGAGCATTACACACGGTTCTTGTCTCAAAGGCGTGCCTATGTACACCACTATGGCCTCAATCACCATCGTATTTGATGTCGTCGTGTAAGTATTTACGAGATTGGCAAAATGAAGTATCTAACCAGTGACAAACACAGCATGATGCTCCCTTTCCCGACATTACTCAAGCTCCAGATGCCGAACCGCAAGAAAGTCGTCCTTCTCGGTCTGTTCGCCATGGGAATCTTCATCTCCATCATCCAAATCGTCCGCATCCAGACCATAAAATCCCTCTCCAACCTCCTCGACTCCGCCGGTCTCATCAAATGGTCAATGGTCGAGAACAACCTCGGAATAATCGTCGCCTGCGTCCCGACCCTCGCCCCTCTGGTGCGCTACTTCAGCGAGCAGTCCCGCGTCGGGAGTCGCAGCCGCAGCAAGTCGCAGAACAATTCCGGTTACGCGCTGCAGTCGACCTACCGCAAGAACCTTTCCCGAAGAAGCGGACTGCAACCTTTGGGTAGTGGGGTTGATGAGCAGATTGGTGATAGTGCAGAGGACATTTTGGCCAAGGAGGATGGAATCATGCGCAAGACGGAAATTGTGATTAGTTCAGCTCAGGGACCGGCGGATAGGGGAGAGCTCACTCCGGGACACTATCATGGGAGGTAGACATTACGATTTATTAGTTTCATTTAGTGTAAGATACCAATGCACAAGTGACAAATGCTTGTTAGGAAGGTCTCGAACTGCTTCTGCTCCGCGGCGTGGTAAGGGTTATAGTGTTGATTGGGTCGCATCCGAATTCGTCATATCATCTTAACGCATTTCATTCTAGTGTTCCAAAAAGCAAAAGGGTCAAGCGAATTGTTCCAGCAATGCAAATGCAGGGTTTCCC
The DNA here is from genome assembly GCA_013396255.1 of Fusarium sp. NRRL 25303. NCBI lineage: Eukaryota > Fungi > Ascomycota > Sordariomycetes > Hypocreales > Nectriaceae > Fusarium > Fusarium sp. NRRL 25303. The sequence continues at coordinate 9,124 of JAAOAY010000109.1, forward strand.
TGCAGGATAGTGGCTCCGACGTCAGTTTTGGGGTATTCGCCCGTGCGCTCTCAGGGTCTTGCGGCTAAGTCGGCTCGGATCTGTTCTACTACACGGAACTTGCCATATGCCGAGGTGGCATTTTACTCCATAGCTCTTCGGCGATATACCGTGACTTCTGCCGACGGTGATAATAGAATATGCTTATATTACTAAGTTTTAGCTCAACGGCAAGCTTTCTGCTACGAAAGCCTCTAGACGAGTTAATATCCGCCTGCACTAAAGCCAATAGCCTCCGGTACTAATACCTAGGGCGAGACGAAATCAATTGCCGACTTAGAAGTGCTGAGCATTAACACCTTGAATATGATTTTGGGTCTTTCGTCAATTAGTAATCCTACGGTTCGCCGATGGTGCCGGAGGAATACACGGTAACATGGTCGAGGTCTTTGGTGTTTGAGTCAGTCCAAATTCACTCAGATAACAATCTTATTGCGAGCGGGGTCACAGGAACTCAGTCGGTCAACTAATAGAAGCGAAGTCATAAAAAGTAGAATAATCTGTAAACACATTTAAAATTGGAAGCGGCGCTACCGACGCACCGGTCCCACTAATGCTATCATATCGGAATTTCCGGAGTAAGAGGTGAACGCACAACCTAGAAGCATTACAGTCGGTTACTTATTCCTATAGAGCAAGAAACCTCCCTACCCTAGGCTAGGATGGTAGAGCTGACTAGTCTAAAGTACTAAGATATACTACACTTGCCTAGTCTTATCAATACTCGAGAGAGAGATTACGAGTCTTCTTGCCTACCCTAGCTCTTTGAGACTCCATTTTGAACAGCTTATTCACGAGCTCAGCGCACTGACGATCAAACCAATAGACCCAATGGTTTTGAAGATTTACTTGCTGATTTTGATAAATATGAGAGCTTTTGGAACATGTAGCTAAATAATGATGACACGCGTCAAGATCAACTGTTGGCTTGGATTTGCAAAGACTTTATCTTCACAGTCATGCCTTGCATCCATATTTTGACCGATAATAGCTCTTCTCCTTGTCAGAAATCTAGCAGCCACTGCCACATGACCAATGGTGATCATAGCAGCTTCCAAACTTGGCCGTCTTCCTGCACGAGACACCACTAGTTCCAACAGCAGAGCACGAGTTGCCGCCGGACTGTAGAGCGGCGAGGAATGTATCACGAGCTTGTTTGGCGGAGATGCTGGAGCAAACCTGGGTGCAAGAGTAGCTGCAGGTGGTGCCGGCGTCGTTGGAAGCAGAGCAGGTTCTCTTGCAGGCCTCAACTCCTGCGATGGCGGAGAGAGCGTAGACGACGTAGAGGGGGTTGACCATCGTGATGAGCTCCAGGCTACGCTATGTCAGTAAGACTGTAGAGGGATGGATAACATAGTGCAATTTACAGGAGTGCGTGAAGAGATAGTGTTGAGAGAGGTTATTTGTCAATTGCTTGAGGGTGAAGGTCTTGGAAGTTCTTGGTTTTCAAGAGGACAACAGGCTATTTATACGTCGAGTACATCCCTAATCACGTAGGTCATATTTGATGATGGGAACCTTTTTACTTGCCTTTGGCCTAGAGCCATACCTACGCCATTCCACCTGCATCTTCCAGCGATTACTACATCTCAGCCACCAACGTGGGCTGATCTCAACAACAGAAACTCACTATGAATATTCGTATTGGGCTACCTACACAGTCGAAGGTAGTATTCATCTCGTGATACCAGTTCTAGACCAAACAAATATCCCGAGCTCCATCCAATAACAATGATCATCCTGATCTACTTTGCATACAAATTCACTAGTCTCATGCAAGTCGTATTTTATGTTGCATTGAGTTTTCAGCTGAAAATGTCCCGCGCATAAATCGTCTCCACAGTCAATTCGAGCTTCCTATTTCATCAATGCGGAGGGTTTCAGACCGGAAAGATCACCAGCGGCTGGGCAGATTCATTCCCCGGAGAGTGCTGTGCCGTTCAGTAGTTGCATAACTTGCCGCTGAAGTGCGCTGTGCATGCCCGATTTTCACTAGCATTTACGTGCCTATTTTCGTATTTGGCAAGTCGTCTCGGAATATCGCCTTTCCATACAGTCTATTGGCCCTTGATGCTCCCGACTTCCTTGGAGGGATAGCTTGCGAGTTGGCTATTGGGGTTAGAGTTATTTGGCGGGTATTTGCTGCAAGGACCTTTTGATACCCCTCGCTTTGAAGTAACTACAGAAGCCTTTGCATGGAGAAACGATGCGCCTCACACGAGATTGAGGGGTGACGAGTGCCGCACAGTCTCAAAAGTATAACCTTTTGTCTGAATTGGAATGAATCCTGCTGGCTGAGGCCCATACGCTGGAAAGGCCTCTTGCCTCAGTCGTATCATCTGTAGCTCCTTTGTGATAAGGGCAAGTCTTACACCTGAATGATTTCTTTGGCAGAGAGGTATACTGGAGTTTCCGAGTTCCGACATTCATGTTGCAGTCAATGTGATCTAGAACTTCATCCTATATTCTTGAGTATCAACATCGTGATACTCCTAATCGTCAGCGCAGCCAACTCTCAGTTATATGTCATCCGATCGACAGTTGGGCTCTAAAAATCTCCGATGTTGCGCGAGATAGCCATACTATTTTGCACCGTCAACTTGAGGAGCAGGGCTAGACCTAACACCCCTCTGAGCCTTATGGACTGCCTTTTGAGCGAACGTAGGAAGTGAAGCAACGATTATCACTCAGGTTGCTCCATTGGAGTCTGAAGACATCTCTTAGGGGATTTTCTGATCAGGTCGCGCTCACCAGGTCTACACCCCATGCAGCCTAACAAAAATTGAATGAGGGACTGAAATTCGTGACTCAATATTATATTACTGGCAAGACTCCTATATCGGATGTATAACCACGTGAGCATGTTTACGCGCTCCACTATAGAAATATCACGAAAACATCCAGCGTGTACAGTATATACTTCACCGTGTAGGATTGTACTCAAGTGACGGTGGTCAGCAAAATTCAACCCTAAAATATAACCAACAATGCTAAAATTGTACGGAACATACAGTGCGTGGCGATACCAAGTGACATGACGAGTCAGCCTCAACATGATATGATGATGCGGATCCCAAGGTCCCAGCGCAGCCGGGAAAGATCACGATATAAACACTAATAAATAAGCTAAGAAAATCCAAAATAAACAACAAACACGAAATCCTGGTACTCTACAAGGTACCCGAGCTCACACCGATCCAAAGTCAGATCGTCGGCATTTAGCAGTGGCAATACCGAGTGTACTTGGCCTGACGGCGGTGGATCTCCGTTATTCCCGTGCACAACAACGATACTCACCGAACCTCATGGTCCAAGTACGTAGCGACGTACCACGAGATTCGTGACAAAGAATCTGGCCGAGACGTGGATATTATGACTATTCTCCCGGTGTCGCAATCGCTCATGACCTCCAGTCTTTTAGTCAAGCGGTCCACTAAGTGGAGCTGCAACACAAGATGCCTGACCCAACGCGGCGGGTCTGGCCGAATCGATCGAACGAGCTTGGGCCATTATTAGATTTCTTTAAATCTTCAGGCACGAGTCTTGGGATCGGCATCGGAGAATGGCGTTGATTGGGAATAAGCGAGAGATACGTTCTCTTTTTTGTGTCGAAGCTCATGATGTGAAGATATATCGTGAGTGGAGATTATTGGCGGTGGACGTCAGGTACTTTTACCGTATAAATAGAGTACAAGTCAATGACTGTATTCTCATGATAAGATGTCTGCATTCGACAGCAAGAGTTTGATCAGACATTGGATCACGACAATACTATCAACATGGATCGATCAAGGTCGACCTCACCTACTCTGTTCCGCGATGGCGCGGCAACTCCAGACATCGAAAGTGCAGCGACTTCGGTACCTCCGAGTCAGATAGACCTTTCCACTGGCCTAGATAACGAAAAACAACTGGAAAAAAGAGATATCGAGTCAGACGTCGGTGCCTGGCTCTGCGTCTTTGCATCTATGCTATTCCTGATATCTTCCTATGGTTAGTACTATCCGGCATCCCAAGAAGGTAATTACTGATCAAGTTAGGATTTATGAACTCCCTCGGAACAATCCAATCCCATCTCACCCTCAACGAGTTGAATGGCTACAGCGTCAGCCAAGTCGGATGGATATCGGGAACTTACCTCTTTCTCTCCCTCATCTTCAACTTCCAGATCGGTTCTATCCTAGATCGCTACGGTCCTCAGATCCTCGGCCCGATCGCCGCCGCCTTCTCCACCGTTACATTCCTGCTACTAGCTGAGTGTACGCAATATTGGCACTTCATCCTCTGTCTCGGCCTTTTTGGCAGTATCGGGAGCGGTATCGGTGCTGTCACGGCTATCGGCGTCATCGGCAAGCTTTTTACTCGCCGTCGCGGGCTTGCCATGGGTATTGCTGTTATGGGCACTTCGCTTGGTGGTATTATATATCCCATGATGCTACGTGCTACTTTTGGTAAGCTTGGCTGGGCTTGGTCGATGAGGCTTGTTGCGCTCGTCATTGCGTGCATCACGTCACTTGGCGTCTTATGCTATCTCCCGTTCCGACGACTCACCGAGGGAAAATCAACAGCTCAAAAACCCCAGAGCTTCAGCTTGGACTTGTCGGCTTTCAAGTCTCTAAGCTTCGTCGTCACTGCCCTTGGTATCTGCATGGTTGAGTTCGTCAACTATGGAATCAGTGGCCTGTTGCCGACTATCGCAAGAGGAGCAGGATTCTCCACCGAGGATGGATATACTCTTCTGTCCATCTTGGGTGCCTGCTCTTGCTTGGGTCGTTTCTCAATTGGATTCGTGGGAGACAAAGTTGGACCGTTCAATGCTATGATCGCCACCATGTTAGTCATTCTGGTGTTCATCTCGTCCATTTTTATCCCATTTAGCACCACGTCAGCTCCTCTCATGTACACCTTTACTGCACTTTGGGGATACTGTTCTGGATCTTTCTACGTCCTATCACCATGTAAGTTCACCCAACGTCATTCTTCCTCACTGCTAACATACTGCAGTATGCACTGGAAAGACCTGTGAGCCACAAGATTATGCTCGATATTTCGGTAAGTCTATGGTTTTAATTTCTGATGAAAATATTGAGTTACTAACTTGAGAGAAGGCTCAACAAACATGTGTGTGGCTGTCGCACTGCTACTTGCAAACCCACTAAGTGGAATCCTGCTTGAAAAGCTGGGCGCTCAGCTCCTGGGTTGCTTTTACCTCGCTATCATCGTACTAGCTGCCATCTTCTTTATCACAGGGCGATCACTGTTACTTGGGAAATGGCTCATCCTCCGCAGAAGGCTGTAAGAGGGACTTACAACTTACGACGTTTTGTTCTCGCATAATTATTGGCAACAGCGCCACCAAAGGACAGGACCACAACAAAACGGCGTTATCTGGGAAATATTACAAAAGGTAATGAAAAGTGAATTTACATGGACTACAAGGAATCTGGAAAAATTGAGGAAAATACTTAGAACAGCTCTTAGTGGGGAATACTTAATTGTAGTACATTCACCGATTCTGTATAACTGCTGCACTAAAGGGGCATTGCTTAACACCAATTGTTAGTACCATAAGCATGCAGTTTGTCAATAGAGCCATTAATATCATGTCTTGCGCCTCGTTCAACCGGCTACAATCGGGAACTGTAAAATAGGTTGAGAATGGCCGAGAGCTGTTATTGGCTATGCTCTTTATGAGGTTACTCCAGTGCGTTCAAATGTTTCTACTTTGAGTCAAGTCTGGTGGGGCTGAACTAAAGCTGAGCCTCGAAGCGAAGTTACGCGTTCATCAGTCATGACTCCGAACAAAAGATGACATTACTAGTTGTAGTTCCTCCCGTGACTTACACGACATAATTATCCTACTAACAACCCAAGAATACGCAATAGCTCACCAAATGAAGACTCGACGCATCGTTGGTCCGCTAGATCAGCGTAAAAGGCTAACACGCTGCCAGTCATGCGCAAGACGACGTATCAAGGTTAGAGCGTCGTCTCAAAACATCATCCAACTGCAACTAACGTGAATAAAAGTGTGAAGGGGGTACCCCCTGCGAGTATTGCGTCCGCATGAAGAAGATCTGTCAGCCTCAAGCCGCTACAGTCTCCGAGCTGAAATTTGTCAGCCATTCAGTGGTGCCTCAACATATAAGCAACCTCCAGCCGCAAACAAGCGACAAGCCCGGTAGTATTTACCTGAAGACATTCTTCTTGTTTCTTCAACGCTGTGAATTCACACCTGAGTTTGCAAATCTCGGTTCTGAATTTCTGCCTCTCATCCAAGCATGTGCACCGTTGCGAGAGGCAACAGTTGCGATTGGCGCCTTGGAAATCAGCAGGTCCCCAAGTACAAGGTCTTCCGATGAGCTTCGATCGCCATACCACTTTTCATTGAAATCATATAGCAAGGCACTTACAAGTCTTCAGCATTATATCCAATCACCACGCGCATTACATTGCCAAGGCGTTCTTTGGTGCACATTACTTCTTGGCTTATTTGAGGTAAGAAGCCAACTCACCTACTAGCTCGAATTAATCCTTCTTGTAGCTGATGATCGAAGTCTCTGGTGGCCAATGGGCTAAACATATGCTCTATGGCACTTCAAAAATACTTGAGCTTTCTGGCACCGACAGTCGTTCTGATTATCTCCGCTGTCAGTCTTTTGAAACATTCAGGCTGTTGGAGGCCAATCGAGCGATTCTGTACGGTGAAGATAGCGTACTATCCGACTACACGTGTACGGGCCAACCTGACCTGATCACATCAAACCCACTGGACGAAATTCTGAACTTCATGATCAAAATATCCTCATTCAGTAAAAGGTTAGTTTTTTTTAAAAGCATAAAGACCAGTACTTACCAACTGCCAGTTTCTTCGATCAAATTGAATCAGTTCCAGGAGATCAACGACACGATCATCCAGATCTAGACATGCTGGCCACACAAAGCTGTCTTTACCAATACGAAATTCAGTCTTGGTATTCCCGTTGCAATGCATTGATCAAGTCATCTGGACCGTATGCAAAGCTCGCATTGGCAAATTACCATGCTCTCCAGTTATTCCTCTGCAGAAACTTCACTTTCTATGACTGCTGGGACACGAGAGTTGTTCCTGTTCTCACTTCCAGAGAGATTGATACTCATGTCGCCAGTGTGATCTCTTGTTGCTCTGAAGTACTTGAGTATTCTCATATCGCTGGAGTGTTGGCAATATTTCCACTTCGAATGGCGGGTGCGAGCTCTGCAGATTCGAGAGAAAGAAAAGAGATCATCAGGCTACTAGATCTAATATCGCAGAAAGGATTCGTCGTTTCAGGTAGGATCAAAGTCGATTTAGTAGAGCTGTGGGAGTATCAATACTTGAATAGTAAGAAGGGGGTTAAAGCTGATTTATTGGCATAGCTCTGAGAAACTAAACCCAGAAGACATCATATAACTCGGCCAATGGTTAATTCTATAAATAAAACGGCGTTATTAGACTGCACTTCTACTAGCAACTCGAATACTTGGGGAAAACCTCATCGCGGCGAAAAACCCCACCAATTACACTCAACAGCCTACTTTGCCTGTATGTTGAAGAATTCCATGATGACGCGAGTACGAAGCTCCGGTGCAAAGTAATCATAACCAACAATAACACCACACTCGTTGACGAAAACTGTCACAGGCACTGCATTTTGGTACATGATGCTCCACTAGGATCAATATTCAGCAATCACTCCTCCCGTGTACATTAGAAACTTACTGCTGCAACGGGACTCGGAGTGAAATCCCTCTTGACAAACCCCTCAAAAACAGCTCCATTGTCAATCAAGACAGTCTTGTTGAGAATAGGATAATTTGAGTTCACGTATCCTCTCCAAATACTTGGCTTGGACTTCTTGGGATCATATGTAGTCAGGGTGTTGTCAACCAGGCCTGATTTGGTGACGTTGGAATAGTCAAAAGTCGAAGATGCAAGAACACCGTCGAAGGCTTCATCGGCGCGCACGAAGCTCTTAGATGGGGAGTTCTGGATGAATCCAGCTGTGATATGTGACAGTTCACCATTCCTGAGTTTGGATGAGTGAGATGCAGAGCAAGTTGGATTTTGATGGGGCGGCTCACCACTTGTGCTGTACGAAATGTGCTTGATATTCTGGCTTGATAGCAGGCGGTTTGGGCTCTTTGAAGCCATAAGAGAACGGAGTCATTGAGGCAGGGAAAGGAGGACAGCTGGAGGAAGAGGCTACTCCGGCCACTGCAGTAGCAAGAGTAATGAAAGAAACGTTGAAGGTGTGCATTTTGAAGTAAATAGTAAGAGATGCTTTTCCTGAATGAATGTGTTTTGAAATTCATTCCCATGGAAATTGCTTTGTCTTTATACTGTAAAGTTGAACGATGTTGCATGTTTAGATGCGTTCAGTTACTGCTGGATTGGGTTAGACTCACTTGTCATAATGAAATGAGGCTGAGTTGTTCACGAAATGAGGACGGCGATCCTGCGTTTAAATCTTTCCTATTTTGTATGTCTTCAATTCTAACTTGGATTCAACTCCGACATAAAAGTGTCAAGTAGGTGGAAATGAGTTTACCCCGTCCTATGGGCCATACGTCAAATTGCCACGACTTTGACGAACCAGTCCAGCTGCTTTCACTCAACTAAACATTATTCAGCAAATACAAACAACAGCCCAATGAGTGAGATTGAGTCTAGCTTGGTTATCTTTTAAAAAAACCTCGGCGATAGATTATGTATCAGTTGAGAAAAGGGAATATCATCGTGCTTATAATTATGTTTGGACTTGGGGAGTCTCACTCGAGTCATGTTTAACGAACTACTGGTTCCCAACAAGTCATATCTCGGACCGCGTCTGTGGTCACGAGTGTCAGCAATATACGTATTACAAGCCAGAATCTTTGCATTTATGCTTACTCTGTTTATTCCCCGGCTCAGCCTCAAAAGTTCCATCAGCGGCAAGCTCAACCCCCGCATTAAACAGCTCTGCTTCCTCTCTTGCCCGTCGCCTAACGGCGCCATCCTCATATACGTCCATCTCCATTGGACGATTCAACCCAGCCTGCCTCAACTTACGCCCATAGCCAGCCATATCATCATAATAAGCATTAAATGTGCAGAACTGGCTGACCGCTGTATTTATGGATACTATTAATAATTCGGCCCCCACCCAGGACTTTTGCACAAGCGCTTGCACCTGGAAATAGCTCTACAATGGCACTGCCAAGAATCATGTATCACCCAAGTCCCAGAAATGATGACCGCAGCAATTTTCGCTTTACTAAGTTCAGCTGCTACTTTCGAGCGCATTGACGTGGCTGCTACGCTGCATTTGGCTGTTTTTTTCGATCGCCATTAGAATGGGACCTTGGGCCACTGTTACACTGGCCTCGTATGCGCGTTGTCTGTCAGCACGAGTGAGATGGCCAATGGAAGGGCATTTAATCTTACGAGCTTATGAGCTTGATTGTTAGAACCCGGCACAGCCTCAAGGACGTGTTTGAGGCTTGGATGTATATAAGAACAGCTATTCAATTCTATTCAATTCATGCCTTTTGGTCCATCAACTCAGTCAGAGCTGTTATAGAATTCTCTTGCCTTTTGTTTCATTCCTCTCAGTTAACTTTCGCTTGTTTTCTTATCTCAGTATGGGCATCTTACCTCGTGGATCATCTGGCTATGGTGCCAACAGCCTCTGCACGACCCCAGCATGTATCGAGATTGCAGATGATATTCTAGGCAGCATGGCCACCAATCATGCAAAGATTGATCCATGCACTGACTTTGATGAGCGTAGGTCTTATTCTTTTTTTCCATCCACGAGATTTTGATAAGCTGATGTGTTCATAGTCGTCTGTGGCAACTGGGCAGAGCGGAATCCAGTCCCAGCAGGCGCGATGTCTGTTGATGTCCTTGGGGCCGTCCAATACCACGTTTACGATCTCGTTCGACGCGTTCTCGAAGGGCCCTACCCTTCCGGCCCTGATGCCGGCTGGATTACAGTCAATCTAACCAAAGACGAGATGAAGGCCGATAAAGAGAATTTTGTCAAGATGCAGGAAGCTTACCAAATCTGTATGAACACAACTGCCCATGAAGAAGAGGGTCTTAGCCAACTTCGACAAGTGGCCAAGACAATCGTCACGACACTCCCTGCTTCCGGTAGCGGAAAGAAAGGAACTGTATATGATCACTCGAAGGGAATTGGTCAACTAATCACACTGTTCGAAAGTTTGGGCATCGAGACAACGCAGAGGTTCATACAGATCGCAGAACCACTGAACCCTGACAAGATGGCCCTTGGTATTCAGCCACCCACGGATTCTGGTCTTCCATCGACTCCCGAGGAAATGTTTGAGTTCGTTAAGATTGCAAGCGAACTAATTTACTCTGTTCATCCTGCCAACTTGACCAGAGGCGAGGCTAAGACTTTGATGGAGTCCGTCGTCTCCCTTCAGCTCTCGCTCCAACCGGTGGCCGCCCCAGAGACAAATACCACAGAGGAGGCAGGCCAGGAACAGGATACTGAAGACACTCCTGATGCGACTCCAATCTTATCTATCACTGATATTCAAGAGCTCGCTCCGCAGTTGAACTTCAAGTATGTCGTTGATCAATTGGCGCCCAAGGGGTTCGATGATTCCAAGATCATTTTCGAATCCGCAGAGCTACACCACAACATCTCGCAGAAGTTCTCCCAGACACCCCCAGAGGTCATCCAAACTTACTTCCTTTGGAAAGCCATCGCGGCTGTGTCCATCTATGTCGACTCGCCACAGACTGAGGCCTACAACACGTGGAAGACGAAGCAGCAAGGCAGAGATCCCGGTAGTCCTCCACCTCGCTGGCAGCGATGCGCAATTCTTCTCGACAACGGCGTTGATTGGATCGCCAATGACAAAGTCGCTCCTCAGCTCGTCGGTCCTACAGGCTTGACTTGGATCCTCGCCCGATTCTTCGCCGATAAGCACTTTACGCCTGATGCTAAGAAGTTCACATCTCAGATCATCGATAATCTTGAGGAGGCTTTTATCGGGCGCATTGGAACCAGAGCTTGGGCTACCGATAAGGTCAAAAAGACTGCTGTTGAGAAAGTTCGCGCCATGACAAGCAAGATCGGCTTACCAACTTCCCCCCACGTCACTGACGCCAAGGTCGTGAATAAGTTTTATTCTGACATTGAAATCACGCCGTCTTTGCTCCTCAATACCCTTTCCTTCGCAAAGTCTCGGGTTGCCAAGAACTGGGCATCTCTTGACAAGCCTGTTGATCGCCAGAAGTTCCCGTCTAGTACTCTGACCACCAACGCCTTCCATCAGCCCTCAGGAAACACCATGGTAATCCTAGCCGGCATCCAGCAATCTCCGATTTACAGCGTCGGCTATCCCGCATACATCACCTACGGCGGTATGGGAAGTATTGTTGGGCATGAAATCACACATGGTTTCGACAACAGTGGTCATCAGTTTGACAAGACGGGTAACAAGAGTGCATGGTTTGATGAAAAGTCTACAGCAGGATTTAAAAAGTCCAGTGACTGCTTCGTCAAGCAATACGGCAACTTCACCATCACCGGTCCTGATGGAGAAGAGGAGAAGATCGACGGAGATCTCACGTTGGGCGAGAACGTTGCAGACGCCGGGGGCATTCTCTCTAGCTTTGCCGCTTGGAAGAAATGGGAGAAGGACAACGGGAAAGCGCAAGATCTGCCTGGGCTCGGTAACTTCACGCATGAACAGTTATTCTTTGTCAAGTGGGGTCAGAATTGGTGTGAGAACATCAAGCCTGCGCAGATCATTGCTGGGTTGACGGATGAGCACAGTCCTAACCAGGCTAGGATCTTGCTGCCGCTGAAGAACTCTGCTGATTTCCAGCGGGCGTTCAAGTGTCCTCAGAAGAAGCCTCTTTGCGAGCTTTGGTAGATGGTATAGTCTGTTGTCTGTATTGTGTATTGCATTCTCTCTGATTTCGATTGACCTTGTCTCGCGACTCGTCTGTATTTAGTCATCACTTCTATCTCAGCTAGCTTTTTCTAGATAAGACTTCCCCATGATCCTTGCATTACATGCCGAAGTTTTAGACAGCGAAATGCTGATCCTGCATATCCAGACTCTTTTCTTTCGGGTTAGCGGGATCCTGCATTGAAAGTGGATATGGCTAAAGATAGCCAAGCTCCAATTGGACAACCCGCAAGAAATCTGACAGAAATGCTAAAATTAGAATCCGCATGAGCAGACGAGGGAGATCCACTGGCGACAGAACCTCGGTAATTTTGACCCTTTCTTCCGCCGGGCTCACTACCCTACAGCTAGGAGTTTCATCACAAATTAATACCAACGAACAACCTGCTGAATGCCAATTGAATAAGTTGTAAGTAATAAAGACTTACTCAAGTCAGAGAACTGAAGATTTTTCCACTTTTAGACTCAAAACTCCTATTATACTGCAAGTTTGTGTGGAGTTTTGATTCACCTGGCTCACGCAACTTTCACCAAACGTGAGGGGCGTGTTTTCACAACTTGTTGGAAACGGACGCTTTGAACACAACAGCCTCGTTTCAAGTAGAGGTCTTCAATTTTTATTCCTACTTTCGTGCGTTTTTCTAACTCATGAAAACCAAAGACTGAGCAAAAAAACTAGCACTCGAAGCGTATTCAATTCGAAAAACAAAAAATACACCATCAAAAGTCCAGCTGTCTGTCAGTGTACTTTGTACTTTGTTCTGTCTTTCCAACCTTATAGTTTTCCATGCTTTATTTATCCCTGCGCTTGCGCTCACTTCGCTCACTTCGTTCACTGCGTCGATGCTTCTTGCTGCTCGAAGACTTGCTCGTGCTTGATGCCTTGCTCACGAAGGACAGAGCGTCCGAGTCGTCTTTGATCTTGGATGGCTCTTCTGGAACAACCGGCGGCTCTGGTTCGGGGAGAACATCTGATTCGTGGGGGGTTTCGTCCCTGCTTTCATCCTGCTCGCTGGCTGCTGAATCTTCCTTCTCGGGCTCTGCCTTGGGCTCCTTGGGTGTGTCGGTGCCGCCGATGAGCCTGGGAATGCGCTTGCTCAGGCCTCTGTTTACTTGCAATGCTGCTATCGTGGTGCAGAGTCCACCGATGCCGAGGACTGCTAGGGGGAGGTACTCTGCGCCTCTGATTCGGGCGGCTATGGTGGTGCAGACTGCCCCGATTCCGAAGGTCTTAAGGGATGGGAAGGGCGCTCCCTTGACTCTGAGGGTGAAAGCCGCGCCAGCCAATGATGCCGTTAATCCTCCTATGGCTGTGCTGACTGTCGCTGTCGTCTTCCATTCGCTCTCACCGCGGACGGCGTTCTCAACATGCTTCAGAAGCAAGTTCGCGGGGTAGTCGTCGGAAGTGGGTAGATTGACCCAAACGTAGTTGTTACCTCCGTGAGTCTCACCGTGAATGACCAGATCACCCAGATCTGGAAACTCAAGAGCGTCTCTGATGGACATGGGCCGGGATGAGGGGATGAGGAGGTGGAACATGGCGTTGTTGGCGCGCTTTCCGAGGCGCTTTCGGATGAACCTCACAAAAGCCACCAGAGCATCCAGATTGTCAGAAAAGCCGAGGAAGTTGCTGGGCAGAGGCTTGTCCTGCAAAAGTTCGTAGAAGTCGGTGTGCCATTCGGCATCGGGGTGATAGAGGACATAGAGATGTCTATCTGAAGAGGCTGATCGGCATTGACGGCCGAGGAATCTGTAGACGTGGCCTGCGAATTTGGAAGGCTCGCTCTGTTCGACCCAAGACTCGGTCTCCTCGGGAGGTTCAATCCCCACATTTTCAAGGGCTGAGTCATAAATGACGCTGAGATTGTTTGAACCGAGTTGAAGTCTCGTCAAGAAGCGCTGAAGTGGTTTCGACCATTCCCCATTTCGGCAAACCTTGTCGACGCCCTTGAGATGAGCGTGAACCGTCGGAACGTACGGACGAGTCCCCTCATACTCAACCTCGACGACATCCTCGCCCTCACCGGTCTCACTGACCTCGGCATCCAGCGCCTTGGCCTGAGCAGCTTTCGCCTGGAGAAAGGCCTCGGCGTTGAAGGGAATCTCAGCAAGCTGCTGCATCACATCAGGGCCCTTGCCAGCGCCCACCGGATTGAGGCTGTTCACAATGTCGCCGGCTCTCCTTCTGAGGCTGCGGGATGGTTGACCGCTGCGAGAGGAAGAAGCATCAGTGGCGGTCCCAGTCTCACCGGACGCCGAGCTGCGCTTCTTGGAGCCCATGTTGCGAGGTGGTGTTTTGCTTTCTTGTGCTCTGCTGCGCCGAGGTGCGGGGCTGTTGGGGTATGGTCTGAGCGACCGTTGAGGCTCTGAGCTCGCAGTCAGCGAGGCGAGGCCAGGATGTCCCTTGGAGGGCAGAAAAGAAAAGAAGAGAGGTAGCTAGTGCAGGTACAGTAGTAGTCGGATCAGTGAGCGAGCTTGCTTGACTTGACTTGACTGGTTCGTTGCAGATCGCGGGTTTAAAGGTATCTCGGGTAGATTCAAAGCTAAGAATTATCCAAGAGCCCGGATCACCATTACCTAAGCGAGAAATATGTCAGGCACATGCCAGGCCCCCATTTTTGGACTGGACACAACCAGTCAGAGAGGATCAAGACCCGCTGACCCAGCATGGATTGAGCGGTGAGCAAAATAACCGGGACTATCAGATATGGGACAATATTAGGCCATCACTCTACCATGGACTCTGAGCCGATCGCTGACCGCGTTATTTATGCTCAGCCCAAGTATTCTCTCGACTTCCAGCTGCCAACACATGATGTGGCGAAGGCTTCACCGCCTTTAGGCTTGTTGAGCTTGGGCACTTTTAACCACTCAGTGCCGAGTCTGCGAGTGCCACCTCATCCAGATGCGTGGCATAACCCAATTCTTTGCCGCAGTCATGCCCAAACGCTGCATCAGAGTTGGCATCAACCATGAAACACCATGAACACGCATGTGCATGTTGTTGCTGCATCATCTTATCTGCGGGGTAAAGTTTGCAGATCAACCTTGATTATTGATTGTGTCACAAACACGCGTCACGCGTTCAGTGAAACAATCGGCCTCCTGCATCGTCCGAACAGAACAGTCTCAATATCAGACATCAGAATCAAACCTTCTATCTTCGCTCCGAATTATTTTATCCACCACTTGAGATGAATCATTAAATGCCGTGTAAACCTTGAGCTTAAGTCATTCCGCTAGCCGCAGTATCTCCGAATCGTCTTGTGTAATATTTGCTATTAACATTCACTGCAACGCCACCGTAATTTCTTCTTTAATGACGACTATTTTCATTTGAGCGGAGAAATCCTGGACGCGACAACAACCCATATGTCCAAACATGGGCAACACTTTCGAGCGTCCCACTGCCCCCGAACCTGATGTTCCGTTGAATCCGTTCTTGGTCGAACAACTACGCCAACAGCTAGACCACGAGACTCAAACGACAGCCCACGCATTTCGACAACGAAACCGTCAGCGGAGGCACCCAGAGCATTGCGACAGGCCGCCTTGTAGATTCTTCGCGCAGGCTTCGTGCTTCCGTGGCGCAGCCTGTCCTTTTTCTCACGATATCCCTGTGACCCGGACTCGACGACCAGACCGTCGTCAAAAAGAACCTTGTCGGTACTACGCCCAGGGTATATGCTCTTACGGCGAAGCCTGTCGCTTTTCTCATGAAGGACCCCGACCTCTTCAAGAGACATGTCGCTTCTTTGCCAAAGGATTCTGTAAGAGAGGAGCTACCTGCAGATATGCTCACGATACGCCCAACGCCGAGTGGCTGGAGGAATCCGAGGTAGGTTATTGTACCAAACTGGTACGAGAAAGCAGAAAACTAATCATGTTTCCAAGCATGGTCTCGTTTCTGAACAGTGGACTCGCGAGATCGGAGGCGCCTGGGTCGAATTTGGAGCTGGAGCGGCTGTTACCAATGTCACTCTTCTCTCGGACTTTTCCGCTATTCAAATGCGCCATCTGCCCTCCAAGTCGTCAGCACGGTCGGTGCAAGAGCTGTTGGCGGATGTAGGCATCGGCGTATCCATAAGCGACATCAACTTCATTAAACTCGTGAAGAATCGGAACGGGATGGCAATCGTCAAGGTCAAAGATCCGGAATTCGCAAAGTCCGCCTGCTGGAAACTTGGCACCTGTATTCGAGCGCCTGACTTGGAAGTCACCCAAATTCCTGTCCCATTACCAGACGGATCATCATTTGGCCTCGTCGACAGCAGAAACGTCCGCTGTTCATGGCATAGGCCGACCAAAAACGCCACTCTTTCGTTCAGGAATCCAGCAGAAGCACTTGATGCGTATTACAAGCTCAAGAACCAACAACTCAAAATCGCTGGCTTGCCAGTCACGGCCCAAATGCCCGCCGCTGTGGACGCCACTAAAAAAGATGGGCCATGGCAGATGGAGCTGGAAGGTTTGGTGGCCACCATTCCCTCAGAGGATATCATGAACATCTTTCCCTCGTCTGCAGGACCGTATGAGATTGAGATGGGTGACTCAAGGTACGATACGGAGGCGGAAATTGATTCGACTATCATAAAATCCTTACTATATGACATAGGCGCCTTGGAATAATGGGAAGTGTTTGGGAGCCCCACGGCAAGACGAGTCAAGGCACAGGCCCGATTTATCGAGGAGTCTGAAGCGCTTGATGCTGTCTCACAGTTGAACGAGACGTGGTTGCCATTCAACTCATCGGGAAAACTCTACATTCAGCACCTTCATCTGGTGAAGTTCAGGGTTTCGAGTCGCGTCTATGGCGTTGTTGAAAATAGCATTGAGACGCTCCGAAAAGAATGGGAACGGCAATTTGTTTCTTTTTCATCGGTTCTTGAGCGCGGCCACAGAGTCCTGAAGCTCGAGAGCCAAGATCGCGAACATTTTATCCAAGCAAAAGAGGTCCTGATACAGATCATTAATGGAACCACAATGACGTTGTACGGCAAGAATCTATGGTCTCCCGATTTCAAGGCCGATAGGGGAGCTTACAGGAGACTTCAGGAGATTGAACAAGATCTTGGCGTAGTTATTATCCGCGACATAAAATCTTCCAAGTTTCGAGTTTTCGGGCCGGAGGACAAGTTTGTGCCAGCTTGCGAAACACTTGACCAGCTTTTGCAAGAACTACAGCCTCGATCAAAAGGACAAAATAGTGAGCCATCAAGGACGGAAAGGACCGCCGAGGGCGACTGTTCAGTCTGTTTCTGCGAAGCAGACCAAGCTCTCGCAACTTCTTGTGGCCATGTCTACTGCACGATATGCTTTGTGAATATGTGTCTGGTAGAAGCATCGACGATCGGCGATTTCTCTATAAAATGCATTGGGGACGAAGGAAACTGTAAGAAGTCCATTCCGCTATATGAGATTCAAAATCTGCTTCCTTCAGAGATTTTCGAAAGTGTCTTGGAGGCTTCTTTCATGTCTTTTATGCGCCGACACCAAGACCAGTTGCGCTACTGTCCGACACCCGAATGCACCCAGGTGTACCGCATCGCCCAACCAGAAACGAGCGTCCCGCCAATCTTTACTTGTGCTAAATGCATGACGGCAACCTGCACGAGCTGCCATGTCTCGCACCCGAGGAAGACATGCGCACAACACAAGGGCAACGAGTCTGGCGGCATGGCAGAGCTTCTCAAAGCAAAGGAAGAGCTAGGGTTCAAAGACTGTCCGAAGTGCAACATACACCTACAGAAGGATGAAGGCTGTAATCATATTAATTGCACGGCCTGTGGGACGCATATTTGCTGGCTCTGCTTGAAGACCTTTACAGACGGGGATGACTGTTATTCTCATATGGGGAGGATACATGGGGGAATTGGCAACGAAGGTGGACAGGAAGATGACGACGACGACATCGAGTATTGGGAATGAGGTTGTAAAGGACCATGCGAATGGGTTGGCGGGTGATGGATAGTAAATAATCAAGCACGAGAAAGTCAACCAAGACAACCTAAGAATTTGTTCACGGCGAAACCCTGAATTTGTAATCAAGACTCTCAGTTGTGTCATTTCTGCCCAGTACATAATAGCTAATGTACTTCCAATATCTGAATCCGACCTCAAGGAGCCATTGTTTGAAGGCTCTCCTGCTCCAAAAGCATATAGCGACCCTCGTCATTCAATCTCTGTGTAGTAATACGCTGAGGGTAGTTTCTCATAAACATATTAGTGAAGTGCTTGCCATAGTGGATTCCATCTTTTGGCTCCTGGCCAACGTCGTAGCCAGGCAGAGGCTTCACAACTGCCTGGAAGCTTGGCTCATGGAAATAAGCAAAGGCGAACCTCTCTCTGAGATTGAGCCCGACTTTATGAGGGGTCGAGGGAAGGACTGAGTTGGTGATGTACTGCATCATGTCACCTAGACCAAAAGAAGATTAGCAAAGTTCGTTTATGCCGGAGAGTGAACTTTCCTGGGAAGACGGTGAAGACATTCTCCGCGGGAGGAACGAAGACCCATCTTTCATCATCTTCCTTGAAGCCAGCGGCACTGGATTCCCAGTTTGCAAGCTTTTCATCGCTATATGGGGGACGGATCATCAAAGCTTTGACAACCGGTTAGCCACGGATAATTGGCGAGAAATGCGTGAAGTACTTGCCTCCGACATCATCAGCTGCCGCAATGACAAGAAGCCCATAGTCAGTATGAGACCCAATGCCTCTTCCTTCTTTGCCCTTTCCATTAGTCTTGTTGATGGCAGGGAAGCTATTTGACTGTCGTTAGTGATAGTCAGGCCAAGGCATCGATTCTATCAAATACTTGCCGAAGAATTCTCAGGTGATGCCAACCATCTTGGGTGTAGTTGGTAAGCGATCCTTTAGGAACACCAAGCCCCAGTTCAGTGAGTTGCAAGAGCGTTTCTCCAACGCTCCCCAGACTCTGCATGTAACGATGCATGGGGTTCTGCATCTCATAATCAGGCCAAGGGCACCGACCATGACACGGCCATTTCGCAACGACCCTCGGATCATCGAGTTCAAGGTCTTTGGTCACAGTAAAAATCTCGCTGTAGTCAGCAATGCCGTCCGTCAGCTCTTCACCACTGGCAATGTAGCCAGAGTAAGTCTGACTATCAACGCAAGCAGCCTTTTGAGCATAAGGCTTAGAGAAGAAGCGTCCACTAGCGTAATTGGCACTTTTGTAAAGTGAATGCTGCTCGGGTGTCATGCTTATCTGCAATATACCGTCTTTCTGCCAGGCTTCGACAAGGGCTTTGCCAAGCTCACGGTTTGCTTCGGTGTCGGAGACTTTGTCAGGCAGGATAAAGGTCTGGAGGTTCCCGACTGTGACGGAGTGTCCAGGGGGAGGACCGGATGCATTGAGGATGGTAGGGCTGTGAGGCTGAGGAGCGGGAGCAACAGCAGCAGCAGCAGCGGAGGCCATCTTGCGGGTCATCATGGAATGAGTGATCAGAGAAGGCAAGGAAGGTCTTGCGAGTGAAGACTTATAAAAATGTGCAAGACTCATGATATGTGTCTACGGTCACCGGTCTTGGTTGCTTGAAGGCTTTGAAGATGTGGTGTTTATTGGGGATGATGATCCAGATTCAAACTTGGGCTCGGCTTCGCGTATTTATGCTCGATCAGCGAACGCCTTCATGGGTGTTCATGAATTGCCGAAGCTCTATTTGAGAAATTCTATCTCTTCGATATCCTTGTGTCCGTTCGGGTGTTGTTATCCGCCAGACGAAACTTCACAATACTGCAGTCTGCTTACATATTGCATGAAGTTGATGCACCTAGATCCTTACTCCCTGCGAAGTTAAAGACTTCATGACCAGGAGAGTAAGCCGGCTCCCCAACGACTAGCATTGAGGCAGATAAATTTGAAGCTAGCTCGTGTGTAAAATCGCTACTTACGGCCCGACCCATGGAAGCCTAACGGACATCGTAGCCTCAATCTTGGCAACACCGCACGTGCACTCATGAGTTGACTCAGATCACATCGAGCTCTATACCGGGGGAAATTTGTTGATAAATCTGCGGCATACTACTGAAACTAAGTTCAAGTGAAGATCCTGTGACGTTGCATAGCAAGACTCTCCTGGCAAGTATCGTTCGACTTAGACTTTCTCAAGCCTCAATGACCAGGGCTTATGGCCCCGCCTCGCGTTCTCGTCGATTAATTATCCTATTGCTATCCCACCTATCTACCGATCCGACAACTTCAACCTAGAAGCGCGATAAGCGGCTCTCGCATAAGATCACAGCTAATCAAGATAGGAGAAAGATGATTGAGGTGGTATATCCAACTGCCTTGACAGCCCACTCCCTCGGGGAGCAAGAAAATACCAGACTTTACTGGAGGGTATTAAAATAAACCCAGGAAAAAGATATTTTAAGCTTAGTAAAGGTGTCCTAACTTTATGCAAAACTACCTAAGTCTTTTTGTCATTTAGGATCAAGGTCCTGAGTTTTCTTTCCTCCCCTAGCCCCCGATTAGGCCTTTCATCTGCTCATCTGATCAAGCCTCCCGCCAACAAATTCGATGCAACCAATTGCGCATCGATTAATTGATTACTCAAATACCCGAGTCATGTCCCTGGAAGAATGGTACCAGGGTTCGGGTATGCTTCCCGGCGGGAAAGCTATAAGGTTCTACCAATGACCGGGGAACTGAGTCGTTTTCCGCAGCTCTTCTAAAATACGGCAAATACCCCGATACCTGCAAGAACGAGTTCCACGTATGGCGTGATGGGTAAGGCTTTGGGTATCTTAGCAAAGGCGCCTGCACTTTCTGCTGTCATAGAACTCGTGTCTTGGGCGATAACAGACCTTGATTAGTGATATGCCGGGTCCGGCTATAATCTCCCCGTAGAGTAGCATTGAACCCCAAACATGGAGGTGGGTTGCTTTCTTGTCCTTGAATCATTAAGAAGTCAAAAAACATGACTCGGTATTTGCGGCACTGGCTGGATAAAGTCGAGTGGCTTTGTGAAGACATGAATCGAAACTGTCATGTCCTGGCTCTACCAGCTTCATCTCTGATGAATTGCCAGGCCATTTTGTATACTTGCATAGCGTGGCTGACTCTGGACTTGGTCTTGCATGAGTAGTATTACTACAACCAGCGAGGCCAGCAGAGCAGGAGAAACTTCTGAGCGCTCACAGAAATGAATTAAAAATATTCAATACTTTCTTCAGTATCCGATTCCAATGAAAGTATTCTCCCACTTTTGCATAAAACTGGCACCTTGCGATATATCTGGTAGATCTTATTTAGCCATCTCCGCACTTTTGAAATGAACTTTGTAGGCATCAAACTTTTTTTCGCCAATCTTGAGAAGACAAGGCGGATTGGGTATAGATGATTGGCAGGGGCGGGAGGAAAAGATTGCCAACGCGAGTCAGTCGTGGCCTGGGAGTAGACCAGGATGGCCAGGTTGGAAGCGATATGATGAAACTGTCTCGCCGCAACACCCATGCCACTGATCTTCATGTGTGCCACTTGCCTAATGATACGATACATAAATTGCCTCCCTCGATCGTGGTTCATTATACCGAGGATAACCGTGGAAAGCACACGATAGAAGAAGACATGGTTGGAGTGAGGGGTTTGTGAATGCAGGCCTGGGTATAGTACGGCGAAGTAGTATGGAATGAGAAGAAGGAGGCAAGGGTTGAGAGACACTGCAGTAGAAGTCTCGCCTTACGGAGATGGTTGGCATTTGGGTGAAATATTAGGTCGAGAACCTATATCGCAAGAGTTCGAAGACATGGAGAGCGCCCGTTCAAGTCAGCAACGAGATGTCGTCGTGCCTTGAGAACCTTGCTCAAGACCTGGGAGCTGTATGTAATGTCTGATAATGGAACCGTAATCCTATGAATTTCTGGAACAAGTCGACCGGCCCAATCTCTTGTAGCTTCCTGTGGCCCAGATGGAATGTCTCTACTAAGATGGCGCTGGCATCAAAGTAGTTATCATTGGTCTTTTGAATTTATGGTGTTAACAGAAATTAAAGACTGAATTAGAATAATCTTACTGAATGAATGGAAAGGCGTTTTTCGAATGGAAGAATCTAAGTTTCAGCACTAGTCACTACTCACTGGAAACTGCACCATCATACCATAAAGTTCATACTTTACTACATAAAACAGGCTAATATACAATATAAATATCGACTAACAGTATTTCCTCTCTTACCTACTATCCTAAGTAGTTACTACCTTAATCTAAGCCTCTATTAAGCC